>WSFP011480410.1:0-16272 GCA_009831015.1 Picea engelmannii | reverse complement strand
TTGCTAACAATTTATTGAGATAAGACACATTGGATTGCATTAGAGTCTTTAGAATGAAACTTATTACCAATTATTTGAAAAATATCCACAAGGTGTCTAACAATATGACAACTTGTTTCTAAACTTTCAACCATTTTAATGCCTAAAATTCTCCCGACAACAGTCAAAATTCTAGATTTTAACAAAGATTAAAATAATTAACATTTAGTGGCATCGTATTTTGGTTCAAAATATTCTTTAATTATTTTAAAAGAATGATAATGTATACTATGGTTCGGTAAATTACCTTCAAGTGATGCTAGAAAAATTCCATTCACTTGAATTCATTTAGGAGTTCTTCACTGCAAACTGTTCAATCTAGGTAGAGATGATGAACCCCTATTATAACAATCTTGACCTCCTCATTGTAGAGTTAACAAGGTTACAGTTCTTTCCCCTTCAATCACTAGTGGATCAATTCTAGGAGGAGATTGGACATGGTATTGAATATTTTTTGGAATGTTTGACTATCCAAAAAGAGGTTGCACCAGAAGAACTTCTTCACCATGATGTTATGCACCAATCGCCTCTCTATTTTCATCCATTGTAGAATTAGCTCCAAGAAAATCCTCCATCATCTGGTCATCCACAACAAGTTCTCTTGATGGGATACTAATTGCCTCTACTAAACTACTATGATTTTCCTGAGGTAATGGAGGAGAAACAACAATGACATCTATTTCACTAGAAATTGGATTTCTCTCTTATGAAATCCTATGTTTTGGCATACATAACTTTACCTTTTCTCTTTATTCTTATACATTTTCGACGGTTTTATCTCTTATCTCTCTGCGTAGTTTGTAAGACCCTAGGTTCAGTTTATCTATGAACAATAAAACCCACCAAACTCTATCCCTTTCAGCATTACCCTCTTGCGCAGATGAAGTATCATCCGAGGTATCTATAGGGACTGTGAGAGCCAGGATTCTGCATTAGTAAGGTAATGGGAGGGAATCATCTGGTTCATTCTTCCCTTTTATCTATATGCACGCAATTCTTTTTTGATTCAGTATTAACCTACTTAACCATTCAGATTCAAATTATCAATATATTCTAGATTACTGCATAAAATAGTTACTGTCGCAATCATGATCATTGCATAAATATTCAACATAAGATAAAACTAATCTACTATGCATCCAAATATAATTTCATCAGCAATCACATAAAATACACATGACACAGGATTTAACATGGTTCACCCAACTCTAGTCTATGTTGACAATGATTGGATTCTTTTATTATGCTTTCCTTAAATGATTAAGGCTTACACACTACACTTACATAGATGTATTATGGACATCCTTCTCTTTTCCTAGTCTAGCCTCTTTGCAGTGCAAGCCTCTCTCTCTTGGCATCATCCCTTACATTCAGACATAGATTCCTCTTTGTTACAAACTCATAACATGAACCAAACAGAACTCAACACAACGTAACCTGTCATAACCGCCAATACATATCATAGACTGGAACCCAACATGGAACTCCTAATATCCCAACCCATTGCATATTTATACATAAAATTAGGGCTTAAAACCCTACTTGATTCATCCTAACAACCCATTACATTGCATGGTTAATTAAGTTAACTAGTTGTTCAACTTCTTGCTTCTTGTTTTCCTTTTGCATGTTGCTTTTGCATTTCCTTCCATCTTTAGAACTTTTAGCTATCATATTTCCTTTTCATTTTCTTTCCTCTCCTGCTTTATTATACTTTATTCTTCTCTTTTCTTTATTGATTGTTCCATTCTGATTACTATGTTTTGTCTTTCTCATCACAACTTTGCACCTCCTCATCCTTCTTATTCTTATCTTATGCACACCTCTTCTATGCACTTTTTCTATACTTAGGATATTTCTCAAAACTGTATTCTAAAACTGCATGTCCAACATGACCCTAACACTCACCTATGGGTCATCCTAAGCCACTCAAGCCTCTTTCTTTCTCTTCCATTCTGCAAATGTTTTTTGGGAGGATGCCTTTGCTACCTCCACTTCTTTGATGATCTCTGCCTCTTTTTGTGTGATTTCCTTGGCCCCTTGTGTATCCAAACTTGTGATTTTTTCCTTCTCTTCATATGCTTCTTGTTTGACCTTTCCCTACATAGTGGCCAACTCGCCTATTAACCTCACTAATTATTCATGTAGTTTTCCCAGTCACCAGTGAATGATCTTTTGTTGATCCTTCATTTTCTCCACTTCTACATATGCCTGCCTCTGAGATAATATGGTTGTCATGCACTCCACTGGTGGAAGTGTAGCATCCATTTTTGTTGTTTGTTGTTCCTTTTCTTTTGCTTCTCCTATCTTCACCTCTATCACCTTCATCTTAGGGTCTTCTGTTATCTTTGTCCACACCTACGCACTCTCCTCTTATAGTTTTTCACATTATCCTTCTATTCTCTTAATGTTGGTAACTTTTATTGTCACCATTATTTCTCTGCCTTTGCGCACTTCAGGTGGTGTTCCTAGCATGATCCGTAGTTGTAAGTCCATAATATTTTCTCTGAAGACCTTAATGACTTCAACAATATTTAAAACTTGTTCCTCCATAGTATATTTGACTACTATGTGGACTTCTATAATTTCCTTGTATAGATTTTAGACTACTGCTTGGGTTTTCTTCCCTATGGATTCAACTTTGTCCTTCTCCTTATGGTATTTTATAACCCTTTCCTCAGCTTCTGTTTTATCCTTTAATGCCTCCTTGACATGACCTTCAACATCCTTATTTTATTGCAGCACAGTTTCATATTGTTGCTCCAACTAGACCCTTTCGTCCATTACTCTAGTGAGCTCCTCCTGTGCTTTCTCTCCTCTTTTTTGAATTTCTTATAATAGGCCTACCTTCAAATCCTATAGTCTCTGCATGGAAAACCTCCATAAAAATAGGTTCACATGTCCTAGTTTCTTTACTAGTTCTTGCAACTCAGTCACTAGAAGTTCTAGTGCATCTATTTCAAGATGCAGTGTCCTTTGCCCAACTACTAACTAGGTCAAGATCGGTTGTGCACTATATGTTGTCTTTCCTAGAATTGTAGATTGTCCATCATTGGCCTTGTAATCCTTTGTGATGCTCGTTGTTTCCAACAACTATTGGAGTACTATCACTTGATCCTGCACTTTCTTTTGTTTCTCTTCTTGATTCCTTGCTACTTCCTCCCATATTTATTGTGTGGCATCCCATACCTGGTAGCCAATTTTGTCCATATCATCATTAGTTAATATATAGAATGGGGTCTCTCTATGCACCTTAGTTTTCTTGCATGCCCCTCCTGCTTGTTATTTTCCCATTTCCTTCCTTTTTATTCCTCTCTCGGGGACTATTGATGGCCCAGACGTATCACCTATGTCATTTATCTGATCCTTTCCTTGCCCGTCATCTTGTTCCTTATCACTTTTATCTTTTTCTTCTTCCTCATTTGATTTACCTATCTTCTCTATTGGGATCTTCCATCCTTCCTCCTAGTCATTTACTATCAAGCTCACATCCTCCATTGTCAACTTGTAACTCATTTGCAACCATTGGTGTGCTAGATCCTTCTTGGCCTGCACATACATATGGTGCATACCAACTCTAAATCGTGTGATATACTTGTATGATGTTATAGTTTTTTTTTATATGTGCGGTGTGTGCGCAACTAAATAGGTGATATTTTCCAGGTATACAAAAAATATGTCTTTATTATCATTTTCACTTCTCTTAATTATTGTGTTCCATAAATTGGCATACCTCGCAGCCAAATATTTTCTCCTTGATGTCTACATGCACTAGAAATACCCTGGTTCTTTCCACTTGACTAGTGTAATAAAGATTAACAACCATGCATAATGGAATTCTGTGCCCTTTTCCTGGGCCTCCGTGCAATCATTTTGACCCCTTCCACACACTTCTCTGTGACTACAATGATTGGAGCTTGCACATCATATTTGTCGCATTTTTTAAGCAAATTACAGGATAGTACTTGTGTCAAAAACCTCACATTTTTATCCTTGATGATTTTAACATCCAAACCCCTCTTTCCTCTAAATGTATGGAATTTTTATTTCAATGACTAAGAGAGGACTCACTCTCATGCCTTGTTGAAAAAAAATATCAGGTCTTCAACTTCTTTTGGCATTTTTGTAATACATGAAATCAACACTGTATTGATTGATAATAGGGGATCAAGCCAGAATGTCCCCCCATGAAAACATCCTAGTAAAAACTTCACGCATGCATTAATCTATGTAATCCACCCAAAATGAGAAATATCCAACAGGTTTAGCATTACTTCCTTCTCCAACCCCAATGCCCATTGTTGTAGATCTAGAGGGATTTCTCATTTGCCTGGGATGATCCTAGTGTGAAAGTATTTCTACCTAGCCAACTCAGGGAATTTCTATGCATCAACGATATCATGGTCTATAAACTTTAGGTTGGAAATATTCTCCAACGTTTGTCCTTCACTGCTTACACCAGGAACAAATGGTGTTATTGGAAGCAGGTTCTTCACATTGGATAGTACCTATATCAGTGACACATCATCCATTCTAAATGGTAGGTACTCTCTGTGGAAATTCTCTTGTGGCACCGAAGCCAAATATCTAATTACTTCCTCTACCTATGGTGTTTTCTCTAGCAATATTGCTTGTTTTCTTGCTACTGCATATGGTGATCGAAATTTGGGTGGTTCCATTCGAATTTTGTGACATATTCGTTGAATATATTTGCATCTCTTCATGGGTAGTTGTAACTCAACTCTAGTAGCTTAGATCTGGTACTCTGAATTTCTCTCTAGTTTTCTTTGTTTACTCTCGCTTGCATGCAACAATGACTTAGCCTTAATGATTTCCTATTTTTTTTCTCCTTTGTGCCAAATGGACATGTCTCATTCGGCCTTAACTACCTTTTCCAATCTACCACCGTGGTTCATGAGTTGTTAAATAAATGCTCCTTTATTACCAAATCCATCATGTGATTTTCCCCTCATACTGCCAATCTAACGTGATTTCTGGTGACTTTTACCATTTAATATTATAAGAAACTTTTATGACTTATCACTCCCTCTTTGTAGTCATTGTTTATGTGCTTTAATGATTTTAATGATCTTGTCATTTCAAAACTTCATACCGGTTCTTTGTTGTTTTATCTGTGTGCCTCACAATCTATCTTGTCTATGTATTGTCTCCTAAATTGCCATAGTTTTGTTTTGATGTGTGAGACCCATTCCTTCTACGCAAGTTCTTATTCCTTGGTACTCGAACACTCTTTTCTTTTTTACTATATTTACTTTTTATTTGATTTTCTTCCTTTTTCTACTTTTTATTTGTTTTCCCTTGTTTTTCTTGCTACTATGGTACAACTACTATAATACATGTGTTTTGGCACAACTTAGATTATCATGTTTTGGATATGTGTTATATTCTTTGCAGAAGTATCTCTAGTGTCTGCTACGTTGCATTGCACGGGGATTCAGGGGAAGTGCCCCCAAGAAATTGTTTTCCTTGGGAAATGTGTTGCATTTTTGCCTCATTTTTTTTGTTGGCTCGATTTTTGTGTCTATTGTTGGGTAGTTTTTCGGCACACTTTTTTTTATGATGGTTTTATATTTCCGTTTAAGGAATTAGGGTTGTTGGACTAATCTAGGTCACTAGGCTAGGGTTTTGGATGTCGCTAGATCTTATATGTATATTGTATTGTAAACCATGTATCATTATGAATGAATATATAATATGATGGTTTTCCTAGTTTGGGTTTCGAGGGGAAAAATATTTGTGTAATGTGTGTATTTTTCATTGTATATTTTATGTTCTTTTATTGAAAATCTATTTGCAGTAAAATATTGTACAAGATTAAAATCTACACTCCATAAATTGTCAACTATATCCATAGAGATTCAACAGTCTTCCATTCACCATCCCTCCAAATACTTCTCCATTAAAGGTTTTCAATTATGCAACACCTGTATTTTTTACCTGCTGAATCACATAGGATCCTAACCAGTGGATTATAAATTTTCCTGGATTCTGCATGAACTTGTTGTCATAGAGTAATACCAAATCTTCCACTGGAAACTTTTTCTGCTTAATGTGTTGATCGTGCAAAGGATTCTCTCTTGACTTTTGAACCTTCTCATCGAAATGTGCGAAAAACCAATCTTCTTCAAGCTGCAACAACTATGATAATCTCTCCTCTATTATGCCTGAGTCTGATAGCTTAGTGAGCACTGGAATGCACATGATAGGTAGAATAAAATCCATAGGCATTATTGCTTCTTTCCCATAGACCAATCTTAAAGGTTTCTTCCGTGTCAAATTCTTACTTGTATTCCTGTAAGCCCATAGCATTACATAAACTCTTAAATCCCAATCATCTCTCCCTACATTGCAAATTTTTGTCAAGGCATCCTCCAAGATCTTGTTGAAAGTTTCCATTGTTCCATTGGCCTGGGGATGATGTGGGGTACTCTTATTATGATAAATTTGGAACTCCTAAGTCAATACTTCAATTTCCTTGTTTATAAAGTGTGTGCCCCGATCATTAAGTAATATAAATGAAAATCCAAACCATTTGACTACATTCTCAAACAAAAACCTTGTAGCATTTTCTGCAATGCAATCTGTAACTAGTGTTTCTTCTACCCATCTTGTCAAGTACTTTGTCACCCTGATTATGTACCTTTCCCCTAATATTTTTTCTTATGGTTTGATTGGCCCCACAAAGTATATGGCCTATTTCTCAAATGCTTGCAACATAACCTGTTGATTCAATGACATTTCATCCATCCTAGATGGCTTTCCCACTCGTTGATATACACACATGAATGAAATTACTCCTGCACGTCTTTGTGAAGTGTAGGCCACCAAATCCTTGTGCAAAAAATCTTCTGTGTCATTTCTCTCCCTACATAATGTCCTCCTACAATTCCATCATGTGCTTCTTCAAGTATCATCATTCTTTCGTGTTCCAACACACGACGTCTCAATATTCGATCTCCACCCAACTTGTATAGGTTTCATGCAATCAACTGATAATCTATTGATTTCAATACCATTTAATTCTTCTACACCACTTTTATATATGATGGAGCCATACCTGTATGTAGAAAATGCACAATGTCTCAAAAGTAATCATCTATGTAATCCTTACTACAAATAACTGTCCATATGGGAATCTATCATCTAAATTCCATGCATCTTCTCCTGACAATATTCACGATAGATGATCTAATCATGCATTCAACTTTCCTTGTTTCACTACAACCTCAAATTCATATTCCTGAAATAATAATAGGCATTTACATATTCTCCCCCCCAACACTAGCTTGTTGACTATTTATTTTAATGTAGAATGGTTCGTATGCATCCTAAAGTGAGACTCCAATAGGTAATTCCTAAATTTATGTAGTGCATAGACCATTGCCAATCCTTCTTATTTTGTTCTTGTATAGTTCCTCTCTGCTATATACAACTTCCTTCTTGCAAAATAAATTGGGTGATCTATGTTTCCCTCCCCTTGTTGGGATAATACTGCACCCAAAGCTATGGATGATGCACATACATGTACATGGAACTCCTTGTTCCAATCTTCAAAACCTAAAATTGGCGCAGTCTCCAGTTTCTACTTTAGGGTGTCCAACCCCTTATGACAGTCCTCATTCCATTGAAACTTTGTCTCCTTCTTCAGTAACTATTTCGTTAGTGTTGTGATCTGCGCATATACTTTGATAAATTTCATGTAATAACCTATATGACCCAAATTTTCCCTCAACTTTCTGACTGATGTAGGAGGTTCTAACTACAAAATTAGTGCAATATTTGTTGGATCTACTAACAATCCCTTTCTTCACACTACATGTCCCAACAAAATTCCAAATGGTGCACAAAAAATACACTTCTTCAATTTTAGTGAAATTTGACACTATCTGCATCAATCAAACATGAGTCTAAGGACTTCTATATGATCCTTTAGGAGACTTAAAATACTCCAATCATCCAAGTATACTTCAAGGAACTTATTGATGAACTCCTTGAATGCTGCAACAATTACTCTGGAAAACACCACAGGGGGAGTCTTCAATCTGAATGGGACATTGGTACCACCTCCATCGTACCTTCTTCTGAGAAAATCTTTGTTTGAATAGCTCTTAGTGCTACCTATATCGATGGATATTCATGTTCAAATGTAAATTTGATTTTGAACCTCTAGACCATCTCTAACCATCTTGTTGTCTCCCCACAAATCTCCAATTCCAAATACCAGTTCTTCGAAAATTTGTTCACCGTATGTATAAATCTGTGCATCCATTTTGTTTTCGATACAGAACTCCATAAATCCTTTCACTATTCAGCATGATCTGTGGGATCAATATATCCTATGTACTTGCATGCAATATTCCCCCCCTCAGTGCCAAACCTTATTTTCATTAGTCTGTCTCACTATGACCATTATTTCATTACCTCTCTGTGTGCATCCCACCATCTAATTGGAGTTTCTTTTAGGACAACATATAATGCTAAGAAAATTTGTTATTCAGGTACTTGCAACTCAAATTTCTTTAGAAACATGCTTATATCAATTAATCCATCATACATAAGTGGATCACATAGTTTTGTTCCAATCTAGCACAAGGATTTGGTTATACGTGCACATCATCTAGTTGACACTTCATGCATTCTCTGCTGCCAATGCTCTAGACCTTCTTCCGAGACTGATGAAAATGAAGTAATACTTAACCAACTTAGTGCACCATTTTTTGTGGGGTTGGAATAATCTCCCATCTTTGTTTTCATGTTATACAAGTTGACAATGTCATTTCCTCTGGCTGTCTCTATGTATCTCTTTCCTTCTAATGGGTCCAAGGGTGAAGTAACTCTCAAATATCAAACTTCAAATATTATCTCCCTGCTCTTCAATTTGATGATCACCTGGTTATTAAAATACCCATTCCAGTCCCATAAATACTAGATATGGTTGATTGTTGTCCACAATCTCAATTACTTCAAAGTCTACCCCGTTGCACACCCCATCTATGTTCGTGAGTACTCATTTCACATGATCAATTAGAACTATTTTTTGTTGATTCAAAATCCTTATCTAAACATGAGACCATACTAACTTGGGTTTTCCCATCAATTCCCATGCCTTATTAGGTAACACATTCACGTCAGACCCTAAGTCCAAGATAATGTTAGCCACATAATACTCTCCAATCTATGCACTGAATTTAAATTCTCCATGGGTCCTCTTCTTGCACAGTACCTAATTTACCATCCTCTATGCGATGGGAGTTTCCCTTCCTCATGTGAAATGATAAATAATTTCATATAGTATACTCAATGCAGTTTCGTCCTTCATTAGATCCACACAAAGTTTCATGAATTTTGTTAGAATTCCTACCTTTGTAGTTGGTTTCTCTAGCACAATATGATCTTCTACCTTAGGCATAGCTAACATTGATGCTCCCCAATCCAATCCTAGTACTTATTTTCTTTCTCTATGATATGTCTCATTTTCTTGATGAGGATCAATGGCTGACATAGACCATGCTGACTTTCTTACCCACTGCTCATTTTTCTTTCCTTAATTTGTCATATGAGCCCATGTTCTATCTCCTCCATGCATAACAACTGCTACTCTTGGTCCTTCATTGTGTCTTTTGGCTGATATTTTCTGTACATTATGGTTTGGATTTTGGTTTTGGTTTCCTCTGGCCTTCCATTTCACAACTAGTTGGGGACATTCTTCTGTTGCATGGTCCAGTGCTCTACAATTTTTTTCATGTTGTGCACGGATTCGGGCATTCATGGGCCAAGTATTTGGTTTGATTATAGTTATAACATATACTCAATCCTCTTTCTCCACTACCAATATTTCCTCTACCTCGGCCTCTACCAAATTTTCCTCTATTCCCTAGAATAAATCCTCTTTGATTATTATATTGTGTACCACCCCCTTCTATTGAATCATTCTCCTCCTAATACTATACATATTTCATCTGTGCTCCCACACTAATTCAAATGCACAACAATCCTTCTCTTCTTGTCCCACTGATTTGAAAAAATTACAGAACAAGTTCCTTGGGGTACTTTGATACTTCTGTAGTAATGGACACTATGTTGGGTGATGGTCCCATTTCTTACATGTATCATAGTATCCTCCTCTCAGTAATGGATTTGGTTCTCCTGTCACCAAATACTGCATGAATGTTGAGAATTCGTCCTTGTTATGGCCTTCAATCCTACATTTTGTACACCATACTTTATCTTGTTTCTCTTTTCCCTTTGTCATTTCTACCAGTTGAATTGTTAATGCAAACAACTACATCTAAACTTATGTCATCCCTCCATTGTCTTGTATAGATGATGCTTTCAATTTTATTGCAATTTCTAGTGCCTCCGGTTGTGATGCAATTGTCTATTGAACTGACGGCCTGCATGTGGTAGAAGCCCTGTAATGAACCATTTTCGATGTTGTTGATCGGGAATCTGGAATTTCAATATACCCATCAGATCCTTGAAAATTATATCAAAGTTCCATACTGACTCTATTTGTACATGTTTAATCTCCTTTGGTTATGTGATGTACTACGACTTTGAGTTTGTCTTCTTGAACTCCTTCAACAACATCTGCCTTATCTTTTCTAAATTTATGGCCTTCGTTGAAGGTGTGCTACTTTGCAACTTCATGCACCAGACTAGTGCATGACCTCTAAATATTGTTTCTAATTATTTAATCGTCAAAACCTCGTCTTGGAGATTCTTTGCGGCCCAAATTGTCTCGTAGACAAACAAGTGTTGTTTCGGGTCCTCTTACCCAACTCCCTAGAACTCAGGAAGTGTAAGGGTGTTGTCTACCAATGCCATGTTTCTTTGTGTATTCCCTCAACTTTGTGATGTTGGTTGTCTCTAATTCTAAATTTGGCTTTGTGCACTACTTCCACTACTCGGACTACTACTACTTAGTCGTCCTTGGCTAACTGCAATTTATTTTGGCAATTCCTCAACTGTTATTTTTTATTATGGTGATGCACATGGGGTCGTGGATTCAACAAAGGATCCTTTATGAGTAGTAATTACCTATTATTTTATTATGGGACTAGACTAAAAATATTCTTCTTCTCCTCCTATATATGGTATCTCCATGATTCAAACTAGTGTGCAAGGTTCTCTCACCTTTGTCTCACTATCAGACTCTCCTTTCTCATCCCCACTCTTTTTCCTCTTGTACCACCTTCCTCTGTGAAACTTTCCAAAGTTGTATTGTTCCTTTGGTACATCATCTTCTTGCATCCTCAATCCCTCCCTTCCTTTTACATTTCCTCCTTCATTCTCTCAGATGATCCTCTTGTCATCCCCCGGTTCTCCTATGTGTGCAAATCCCCTTAGAAGTTGGATTCCATTATCATCACTTGATTTTCACATAATAACATTTTTATCCATGTACCTAATGATTTCAAGAACCCCTCATGTGGACCTTTCAAAAAGTCCCTTTCTGCGACATTGTATGATTAAATACAATCTACTGCAAACTCTATAATATATCCTCCTAGTATGTTATCTAACCAAAAATCAACTGCACACTTAGTTGGGTTACTTACATAATTCATGTGTCTTACCAATTCAGGGGTCCAATTCCTTGACATTGTAGCCCTGTACCTTCTATTTTTCTCCACTAATATTTCTAGCCACTCCCTTATAATAATTGGAAATTGAAAAAACAAAAAAATCATGCAAATCCGTGTACACATACCTTTCCATCCATTTCTTATCACTCATCCAAGGTTTTCTATTCTACTGTAGAGAAAACTCTCATTCCTTCCTTTCCAACAATTTTTAGATCTCCTTCTTAGTCAACCTCCAAAACATCCCCTTTGTCGCAAATTCCGGGACCTAGAAAAATAACGATTCTGTGGTGCTCTGTGTGGTTTTTAGTACCATAGGTTTAGTTTATCTATGACCAAAAAAACCCACTAGACACAAGCCCTTTCGGCATCACCCACTTGCACATGCAAAGTCTCACCTGAAGTATATGTAGGGACTGGGAGAACCAGGCTTTTGTAGTAGTAAGGGAATGGGAGGAAATCATCCGATTTATTCTTGCCTTCTATGTATGCTCACGTAATTTTGTGCTTATTCAGTTTTAAACTACTTAATAATTCATATTCATATTATAAATATATTCTAGATTATTGCATAGACTCGTTACTGTCACAATCACGATCATTGCGAAAATATTCAACATAAGATAAAACTAATCTACTATGCATCAAAATATAATTTCATCAACAATCACATAAAAGGCACATGACATAGGATTTAATGTGGTTCACCCAACTTTGGGCTATGTCCATAATTGTTGGCTTCTTTTATTATGATTTCATTCAATCCTTGAGGCTTACACACTACGCTTACATAAATGTTTTATGGACATCTCTCTCTTCTCCTAGCCTAGCCACTCTACAGTGAAATCCTATCTCTCTCTGCATCATCCCTTACATTCATACACATATTTCTCTTTGTTACAGACTCATAACACGAACCAAACAGACCTAAACAAAACTTAACCCGACAAAACCCCCAATACATATCATAGAATAGAACCCAACATGGAACCCCTAATATCCCAACCTGTTACATATTTATACATCAAACTAGGGCTTAAAACCCTATTTGATTCATCCCAATAGCCCATTACATTTCATGGTTAATTCAGTTAACTAGTTGTTTGGATTCTTTCTTTTAATTTTCCTTTTTCATGCTACTTTTGTGCATCCTTATGTATTTAGAATGTTGAGTTGTCATATTTACTTTTCATCTGATTTATTCTCCTTCTTTATTCTACTTTATTATTCTCTTTGCTTTATTTGTTGTTATATTTTTCTTACTGCACGTTGTCTTTCTCATCTCAATTGCACACTTCCTCGTCGTTCTTCTTCTTCTCTTCTATGCACCTCTTCTAATCACTTCTTATGTACTTAGGATTTTTCTCAAAAATGTATTCCAAAACTGGTTGTCCAACATTCTCTTTCCTCAAGGAAATTTTTTCTCAATTCCATAGATTCCACGTGTTTAAAGAGAAAAATTGTCTTGCAAGCACCCCACCCAAAATTTGTCTTGGTAATAAATAAGATATAACAACTAATAATTCCAACTCCACGTGGAAAAAAAATTCTTCATATTACAAAAGAAGACACAAATAACAATTCCAATTCCAATTGGAAAAATTTGTCTTAGTATTACACAATAAGAAGCAACTAACAATTCCAATTGGAGAAAAGTGTCTTTGTATTACACAAGAGGAAAAAACTAACAATTTTCAATTGGACAAATTTGTCTTGGTATTACACAAGAATATAGAACTAACAATTCCAATTGGACAAATTTGTCTTGGTATTACACAAGAAGACACAACTAACAATTCCAATTGGAAAAATTTGTCTTCCAATTTGAAGAAGAAACAAGAAGACACAACCAACAATTCCAATTCAAATTGGACAAATTTGTGTTCACATTCTTCCCACAATTTTCTTGCAATAGCACAAAATTTTCTATGAATTAAACAACAAGAAAGAAAGAACAAAAATATGTTTGTTCCTGCTATTTTTGCATGCTAATGTAGGGATTATTTGAGCTTTTCAGATAGATGAGGTAGAGGAGTGTTCTCGGGACATAATAATTCCTAGCAATAACATGTGTGCATTCCTAAAATTCATATGCACTAAAGCGTGTGCACATTCTAGAAACACACACACATTCTAGGAACACACACGTGTTCCTATTGGGCATGGATGAACACACAAACAAAAGTATTTCAAGTCACAAGATCACATGTGTGATCTTAATGTAATGGATATAACATTTATTATAGACAATAAATATGTATAGGGTTTTGGGGAAAACTAGGACCTAAGTTCTTAGGATTGAAAGTGTTTCGAAGCATAGAGTAATGGTTATAGCATCAAGATGTGGGTGCAAGGGTTATGGGGAATTTCACAAGAGGTATATGAATCACGCACTTTGGGATAAAGTGTAGAGGGGTTTAAGGGTTGAGTATAGGTTACTCCTAGGCTTAAATGAAGCTAGGGGTTCTATGTCATGGTCTAGGTTAAGCTCTAGTTCATGGTATAGGTCATGGTCATGGTATATGTATAGGTCATGGTATAAGTCTAGCTCTATATCTATGTCGTGGTCCAGGTCATGGTATATGTATATGTCATGGTTTACATCATGGTCATCATATATGTCTAGGTCATGGTCTGGGTAATTTTCGTCATACAAGTCTAGGTCACGGTCTTTATCTTTCCATGTCTAGATCTTGTTATGTCTATGTCTAGGTATAGGTATTTACATGTCTATTTAAAGGACATTTATTTCCTTTAAATGTAGAGAGGGGGCATGGAGATATTTGAATAAAGAGAGTATGAGAGGGGGAGAGGGGAAGAAAAATAAAGTGTATGAAAGTGAGGGAGAGAGATACATAGAGCATGGGTAGAGAGAGAGAGAGAGAGGAAGGGGGGTTAGATAGAAGAAAAGAAAACAAGGTTGGGAGAGTGGGAGAGAGAGAGGTAGGGGGATATAGGGAGTAGGAGATAGATTTTTAGATGTAAGAAGTAAAGGGAGAAGGTGGTAGAGATGGATGTTTTGAGAGTGTGAGAGGGTGGGAGAGGAAGACCATGAGGGGGGGGTAAGAGAGAGAGAGAGGTGGGAGAGATATGGTAGATGTAGGAGAGAGTGAGGAGAGATAGTGGTAGGGATGGGGAGAGAGGGAGGGAGGAGGGGGGCAGTGATCCAGGTGGATATTGGTGGCGACCCACCTTTTCCAAATGGCTCAAAACAGTTTTCTAGCAATTTTGGCAATTTACTATTTTTAGCAGGTTTTAACTTCCAGGGCCATTTTGAGGGCCCAAATGAATATTTTTTGAGATATAGGTTCTCAATGATAATATAAGGTATTATTGAGCCCCCAATATGAATCTCCTCGATGATATCTTTCCAACGATCTATCACACGCCTAAAATGGAGATCATATGCAAAAGTTATGACCCCGGGAAGTTGATATACTCACTTACCCAAATGGGGCCCACATGAATTTTGGTGCTTCATATCCTAGGGTTAGGTTTTTGGATGTCTAGGGTTTTTGGAATTCTTTCTTATTGTAAAAATTCCTTCAGAGCCTCATTGTAATCATCTTCTTTTGAATGCGAGTAGCCATCACATCCCTTCTTAGAGATAAGCTGCCACCATTCTAGCGAGTCTTTCACTCTGTATTTTTACAATCTCTCTACATTTCTTTCATTAATAGAAATTATGTATTACTGTATATTTGTGTTTATGGTTGCAACTCTAATACATTTATGTTATATTATCGAATATCTTCGATATCTCTGTGCATTTCTTTATTATATCTTCGATCTCATTTCGTGCCGAAAATAATCTGGATTAGGCAGATATATAGTGCATTAGAGTACATATAGATAAATTGTGTTCCTCCATACACAATCTAGGGCATGTCAAACACTGATTACAAACAATATAAAATGAATAAAATTTAACCTTCTACGCTTTTTACTAGGATGTAAATGGATAACGAAAATATTATAATCTTTATGAACGTAAAAATAGATAACTATTCCAATAATACATAATATATGCCAATATCATAATAAAAAAATCTGAATCATGCATTTTTGTCAATATAAAATGAAACAATGGTAAATCCCATAGAGACATGGGAAATTAAGAATAGAGCAATGGTTAGAGAACCAATATGTGGGTCCAAGGGTTGTGGTGCCTTTAACAAGAGGTATATGCATATTTCACTTAGGTATCAAGTGTGGAGGGGGTTAAGGGATGATTATATAAGTTTATTCCTAGGGTTATATGGAGCTAGGGGGGTCTAGGTCATGGTCTAGGTCATGTTTTAGGTAAATATCTAGGTCATGGTATAGGTCATGGTCATGTTTATGGTCATGATATAGGTCTAGTTCATGGTATATGTCTATCTCTAGGTGTATGTCATGGTCTAGGTCATGGTGTAGGTCTAACTCTAGGAATTGTTCATGGACTACATCATGGTCATATAGGTCTAGATAATTCTCTATGCTATATGTCATGGTATATTCTCTAGGTCTAGGTCTATGTATTTCCATGCCTTTCCATGTCTATGTATAGGTATAGATCTTGAAAAGTCTAGGTCAAGGCCACAATTTATTTCCTTGTGATGTTCTAAAATTTCTATAGTTTGTGAGA
>WSFP011480409.1:0-16272 GCA_009831015.1 Picea engelmannii | reverse complement strand
TCCACATAATTCAATCTCCTCAACTTGGTGTATGAGGTAGTGTTATTGTGCATTGAAAAATGTTGGAGGTAGATATTGTTGCATTTGACACATTAGTCGGGGAATTTCTCTCTTCCAATACCTTATATCTTCTTTATGGATTTATTTTGATGATAGCCACCTACAAATGTCGATTAAATAAAATAATATCAAGGCATACATAAATTTGCAGATTAAACATAATATGTCAATAAGTTCCGCTACAAATCACATAAGTACATTTTCCTTATAAAACATTACTTACCTCATGTATTTTCCAAGTACATAAATAAAAAAAATTATGTTGTTGTCAAAGTCATCTAGGAGAGATAAAGGTAGAACATACTATAACAAAAAACAAATAATTATTATTTGTTTCCAAAAAATGTGTACCAATAAGGAGATATATTATAACCTACTAATTACCTTAATGAATGTATGTCAGTCATGTGTTTTAACCCCACCAAAATCACCTTTTCGTTAAGATATTTTGTATGTTCGACGAAAACCCCGTCGGAAACCTAATTTTTCGAATGACCTCTTTTACAATATTGCTTTTTTGCTCCGTCAATAACCAAGGAAGACTAGTATTATGTTCACGACCATCGCCATTAGAATTAATAATAACACTTTGCAATGTGTGATTAGCTTCTTGGATGTCACAACAAATCTTTCCAATTCTCTCTTTGTCAGTCCTTCCATCTAATATTCGCCATAAAAATTCTGATATGTTCTTCCCGATATGCATTGTATCAAACAGATGAACTATTTGTAGGTGCTCGTAGTATGGCAATCTACTGAATTGCATCGGGTAACTTTTCATTCCTCATGGAAGCCCATTCGTGCCTTAACGGCATTCATGAAACATCAACAAATTGAAATTAACACTAATTAATCAAACAAAATGAAATTAATACTAATGAAATTAACCAAAGATTTATATAATACGTCATACATAAATAATTTGCATACCTTGACAATTTCTAATATATTCCAACTTCCATAGGTGAGGTGTCATTCTTCGTGGTTTTTTTCCATTCTCTTCTTTACCATTGAATTTTTCTTTGTTTGTAGTTCGATAACTATGGTTCTTAGGTAGAAAGTGCCTATACTCATCAAACACTTCCTTTCCTAAACTCCTTGAACGACGAGATTTTATCCCGGGACCATAAACTGGGCATGCAAATTTACCCTTTGTTTGAAGACCTACAAGATATATGAATTAATGTAGCATCGAATTAGAGTTACAATTTAAAATAATGCATGGTATTTTCAATAAATATATCTAATATTAAATCACAAAATAAAGTAACAATATACCACAAAAATGTGTTAACCCGGGAGCATCATGAATTGTCCGTGATAGTATTCCATGGAATTGAAATCGTTTTTGCCCTATTGGTCTAGAGATGTCATACATAGTGACTCCAACCCATAACTTCAACAACTCATCGATAAGAGTCTCAATATATACGTTCATATATTTAACCTGGTACTTACCTAATTGGTTCAACATATTGCATGATTAATTATACTTATCTAGATGTCGTTATATATAAAAGAAATAATTACCATGCATGAAACAAAGAAATGAAATATTTGGTCATACTTTAAAGAAAATAAAAGATAATTAAATACCTGGAACAATCATTGCCAATATTGTGTGCTCTCTCTTGATCGACATCCAAGGAGGAAGGTTATTGTTTATAACAAAAATAGGCCACACTGAATACGTAGAACGAAGCTCTCCAAATGGATTGACACCATCAGTTGCCAATGAAAGTCTAGAATTACGAGGTTCTTCTTTAAAACTTGGCCACTTTTCTTCGATGTACTTCAATGCAGAACCATCTGCAGGCATTCGAAGAACATCATCTCAACTTTTATTCTTTGCATGGAAATCCATAAACTGTGCTATACTTTGGCACCTGAACAACCGCTGGAAACGTGGAATTATCAGAATATAACGAAGAACTTTGTGAGGCACCTTCTTTGACGCTTTATCGGTTCGATATCTACTTATTTTACATTCTGGGCATTCATTTTCTAATGCATATTGTCCATAGTATATGATATGATCATTAGGACATGCATCAATAGCCTGATACTCCATTCCAATTCCTTTCATAATCACGAATATTTATCGATATGTGCGTGGAAAAATATTTGACGTCGGTAATAGAAATTCACCTAACAATCTACAAATTTCAAAACAATAAGTTAATGTAAACAATATTAATCATCAATATCGCATCCATACTAATTTACAAATTAGAAAACAATAGCAATATAGGAAAAAGTTGAACCTTTTAAGTATTTGTGAACATGCAGGCATAAATAATTGACAAATTAAATACCTTAGTATCCGTATGAGGCATGTGTTTGATAAACCATTCAAAACCTTCAAGTTCACCAACAACAATATAGCAGATAGAAGATTTGTTGTTGAGCCTTCATAAAGAGGTTGACGTGACTTCTCGAGTATAGGATCAACATCATGACTATCATCCTGGTTGTCCTCGTCCATTAGAGCAAATGTGTCTTGGATCAATCTATGTATCTCATCTTTCTGATTTGAATCACTAACGTTATCTCCATCAATATCATCATTAATAACTTGATCAACAGCTTCAATATTTTGATCTCGAAGTTCATCACCTTGTAAAGGAGAATTTTTGCTAGTACTTGGCAAATAACTCTCTAGAGGTCGACATTTTGGGGGCATCATCTATATATTTAAAAACAACATAGAAAAGTTAGTGTGTATAAAAAATATAAAAATCTCGATAAGAAATATTACTAAAACTCATGACATGACAACTATTACAGAGAATACATTAAATATTGAATCCTCTTACCAAGGGACGATATTCATAACCCCCTTCAATGTGCCCCTTCTCCCTACAATGTCTTTCAACTGTTGTTTTTAAAAGTCTTTTTCTTTGCAAGCCCCTGCAATCATAGCAAGGGAAATAACATTTTCCATCACCCCTCGCCTCTAATGTCACTCTTAATCGAGCAAGCTTCCTGTCATTTTCGTTCATAGTGACAAATCTTTGTACTGACAAGTAATTGTCTTACCTACACCATACCAAACAGTAAGTTGTCAATTTTTTATATTTTAATTACTCATTTTGATTATGATAAGATATGTTTATTTACAGTGACCTACAATCCTCACAATTATTTCTTCTGAGACATTTTGACATGCTTTTTTATTATTATTATCGATTAACTATTAAGATTGATATGCAAGAATTTGTACTTTAGAGTAGTGTGTACTGAAATCACCATGGAAAATAATTACACACCATTTAACAAAAGTGGTCAAAATTTCTCAAACTTTAATCACTCGACACCATACACTAGCCTCTAAGTTGTTTTGTAGAGAAAATGTCAATCTTTGAAATTCACCACTAAAATAAAGAATGCCACCCACTTGTCATCCACAATTGGGTTTGGTTGGTTTAAATTATGACGTGTTGATTTGCAGCTACATACAATGGTCACAATTTTATGCTACATACAGTGGTCACGATCTTGTTTTCTAACACACTTTGGCATGTTTTCATTTTTCATTGTATCACTAGTAGATTTCATCATGTTATCATAGATTTCATCATGAAATTTTTATATTTTAGCTACTCCTTATTAACAGTGTATAAAAAAGTTACATCAAATACAAACTAGAGCTAATCACTACATCTAGAATTGCGTGTGATTATAAAAAATTGAGAGAAACAACATCACATAAGAATACAAATTTTATATGACTAACCTAACCTAATACTAGACTAAAAATATGACATTAATATATATAGGCACAACATCATAGAAACACAAAAGTTAGAGAGCTAACAAGGTCGCTAAGGGATAGGATTAGACCTAAGAGGATTTTGTTTCCACTTTCTATTTCAAACATTGGTCCAAATGGTAATGTTGTTATGAGTTGGTGGTTTTGTAATAAGGATTAAATTTACATAAGGAATTGTAGACTCATGAAATTAATCTAGATTGAATATAATGACATTCATTTTTAATGTTTAAATTGAATTATTGATGGAGTAATTTTCCCTCTTCTTAAAATACTTCTTTGGAGAATATTTTTCTTAACATTTCACATGAATTTCCATAGAATATACTAAGTACTAGATCCAAAAACCAATGACATAAGTATTTTAAAATATGGTACTGCACATATAATATATTATCAAGGAAAAAACAAGCTACATGGAATTTCATTTGAACAAAAATTTACAAGTTAAATGAGTACATAAATAAAAAAGCATACTAACCTTGCAAGTTCAAAATCCGAGCTATGTAGATCGAGAATTGGATTTGTTCAACCGGTGGGTAACAGAAAAAAATAAACAGCTCAAACAAAAACCATGAACAGTGTCGCAACTATAGAAAATGTGTCGCAAAGTCTCTTAAAGTCAGGTATATATAGATCGACTATCGTCGATATAGCAATGAAAATGCTTGATTTGACCCACAAAAAGTCAACTAGTCGTTGCAAGCCACGTGTGTTAGAAGATGTATTTTGAGGTATGCAATAATTGTCGCTATAGCGATGAAATTTCGTCGCTATAGTGACGAAAATTCCGCCCAATTTAAAATAAAAATGAAAATAATGGAAACGTGGAAACATTTCGTGGAATAATCTGCCCATATGTACTAGTGTGGGTTGCAAACACATGAGTATTGCGGCCACCCATTAAGATTATCTCGGGTGAGACTGCGCAGTGCACTCTGTGTGCTACATTGCCTTCTGGTTTACCAGGAGGGCTGATAGTTTTAGAGGCTTTGTTGGAACCCCAGTCGACATGAACCCTAGGTCACTCAAGATAAAGATACAAACTCAGACAGATAAGAATAATAACCAAAAAATTTAATAAGAGGGGAAAATTGTTTTACAGAGCTTTGAGGGATATAATGGAAAGAACATATAGACGTAATTTCCACTTACAATAAAAAAATCAATCTAGTGACTCCAAGAATCAGGTTATACATACACTACAAGAAGCATTTATGGATCCATGGTTAATGAGACCCGTGAGACTTCCAATAGCAAAAACTTGTAATAAAAAAAAAGAATCATATAAAAGGTATTATTTTTTTTAAAGGAACTCAAGATTTGTATATGTTAAAAGGTTGCATAGAGGCATGCAGCAATCAAAAATTTACAACATTTGACTCATCATAGTCAAATTTCATATCTATTAGCCTCCTATCATAGAAAACATGATAAAACACATATGTTTAAGAAACCTAGCTACCATAAATTCTGATAAATTGGCCCATCGACAAAATGCATTTAAAGAACCTTCAATTTTTTGAATTGTTTACAGGTTCATCCTGTATTCCAACTTGACTTTGTGCATTTTCTTTTATGTCCATTGGCTCTACTTATTCTCCTTCTTGATTAGCTCCAGGGTGTTTTGCTTGAGAGTTCCTTGAAATTTGGTTGTTGGATCCTGAATTGGAGAGTTGGGGGGCTTCCCTTGCTCTAAAATGATTGTGTTCCTACTCTAAGGTATCCATCCTTTGAAGTATCCATGCTACAGTATGCTCTAACTCATTTACCCGGTGTCTTTCTTCCTCCCTTTCACAAAATTTCTTGATTTCTTGTTCCATTTGATCCATTCTCTGTAGAAGTATACCCACTAGTGCAAATGTTCTCTACCTTTCTTGGTCTAAGCTATCAGTTCTGTGTTAGAGAATTGTGACCAATTGTTCCATATTACTGGATTTGCCCATAAATTTTCTAATTTAGTTATTGGAGCACTCAAAAATATCCTCATACATCTTCAGGGTGCCTTTTAATTCATTCCAAGCAGGTTCCAGTATTTGATAAACTTCCAATTCCACTATGTCGCACTTATGACTCTTGATACACAGAGAGTAGTTAAGAAGTGGACCCAAATTAACCCCCACAGATGGATAATGAAGGTTTGGAATTTGTGTATTCATTTACTTATTAGAGTGAGAATGAATTTGTTTGTGTCTGTGTTGTTCAGGGGGTTCAAAATTAATGCCCCATTGGTCCTAGAAATTGCTAGAAAAGTCCTCAGGGTGGCTTAAAACAGAAGGAGAGAAATCAACACTTATGAAAAATAAGTTATTACTAGAGGGATGGGTAGGATGGGCGAGGGAGTCTTTGACAGAGGCTGAATCACAAATTTACTGGCTCAGCCACCAGCCTTTGGATTCTACAACAATTTTCTTGCCATGGTTGCCTTCATTAAGAACCCAAAATCACATGTGCAATAGATATGAATGAAATAGCCCGCCTTGGTCATGTAGTTTGGGTGCATCGGTTGATTGACCTTGATGCACCACTGATTGTACTTGCCATTAATAGTCATCATTTAAAGAACTAAGGGATGGGATGGAACCTTTATTCTCCACTAATTAGCATATGACCCTTGTTTAATCTTGATCCAGCCTTTGCATTTTTATCTGCCTCCATATTTAGCTCTCGTTTGATATGATCGAGAGTGATTTTATCAAAAAATTTAAGCATGACTGGGAATGAGACATAATTCCTTTGTAGATATCACCCTTAGTGATATTCCTTTAAACAATTTCTCTTATGAATAGCATGGAATCTCTGCATATGATGAGGTTTTTTATTCGTTTGGAGAGGGATATGTTGATTCTAGCATAGAGAACATAAGCCTTTGCTTCGTTTTTAGTTAATGATCCAAGACACTAGGCATAATTAGTGATTGATTAACCTTCAGGCTTGTAAATAATCCCCCCTGTACCTGTCACCCCTACATATAAAAGGTATTATTACTAAACATGTTTTTTTGTAATATGCTTCATTAATTACCAAATTAATTTGTTTCGGTATATTTACTTTCATGTCCATTTAAAAAAAAATTATTGTTCTTTTTCATTTTTCTGGAAGATTATGAAAATTCCAAGCGACAAATGAGGGGAAAGTCAATACATGCCAGTAGGGATGTCCAAAAAGGTGTATAAGGAGATGGTAAAAGAAATTAACATAAGTGCATGACGGGAGGATGCATCCCAACAACAACGTGCATCAGAGGTACATGATCATTCATTTATTATTTTATGTACATCGAATTTATTTATCATATTAAATAATAATTTTCAATTGTTTACTTGCAGAAAAGAAAAAAAAATGGAACTCAATCAACACATAAGACAAGACGACAATGAAGAAAAGGGTTGATAGCAAAGTTTGTGAGTACTTATGTTTTCGTAGTTACTTAAGTTTTCATATTTTTTGTGACCTTTATATTTGAATAATTGATTTACACTCGTCCATGGATGTCTTCTAATAGGTTCTAACATACAAAGAAGAGCCAACCGAACGATTGATCAACATTGGATTAAGTGAGGGTTGTGAGTATGTGTTGATTTATCAAAGTTTAATTGAACAATTTGTAATTAGTCATGTTGTTTAACATCCCTTGTTTTATAATTAATGGAACAATAAGAGACCTTTATATTAATTATATCAACTATGTTTTGTCATGGCGTATTAAACATGCAAGAAACAAAGTATGGAGATGAACCAACATACATATTGGTTCCATTTTTATTAGTGTGGACCTTTACGTTGTCCCATTTTGTATGACCATGGGTCTCTTATTCATATATAATAAAATGGGTTTCTTATTTTATTGCATTGTTAAATGTTGTAAATGGTGTGTTGTTGATTAATTAATACGTGAATGATTTATATTGTTGCAAATAAATGATTACTTAATATGTAAATGATTTACATTGTTGTAAATAACTCATTAATTAATATGTGAATTATTTACATTGTTGCAAATAGCTCATTAATTAATATGTGAATTATTTACATTGTTGCAAATAATAGAGGTGTAATCCGTTGGATAAGGCATTAACACAATCATTATATCAAAATGCAATTACAAAAATATGAAAAACAATATTATTATAAAAAATATTTGCAAAAAAAAAAATTAATTAAAATATATACATGTTGGTGCATTCTTATGAACTCACAAAATGGTGCAGGAAATAATATATAAATCGATATTTTGTAATGGGTTATACTCATTGGTGCATATTAAGCATACTAAAGCATTGGTGCATATTAATTATACTGAAGCACCAGTGCATATAATGTGCAATAATATATATCATTTTAGAATTTTACGGTGGGAATGTGATAAATATGCACCGTTTCTCTAAATATAATAATAACACTGGTGCTTTAAACAAAATAAACGCATCGGTGTTTTATATGTAATAAAAGCATCGGTGCTTCAAAACAAAAAATGATGCCGACATCTCACCTGGAATATTCGAAATTTCAGTACCTTTTGGTGCACATGGTAATACAGGCACCAACACATACGAATTATACAAGCATCGAGACAGACATAAAATAAAAGTGCATTGGTGCTCCATATAACAAAATCAGAATCTGAGGCGTAATAACTATAAACTCACCAATGTCCTCATGGTGTAGAGCATTCGGTGAGGGAGTGCATTGATAAGGCACTCCGTAAGTGAAGTCATCGATTCAAAACCTCTAGGGACACCTAAAATCCAGCCATGTTAAAGGCTGGTGCGATCCCCAGGTGATTTTGACGACTTAGATGCCCCTTGGTCATGGCATCTCAGCCACAGGCCAATCCCGCAAGTCAAGGATATTTAGCTAACAAAAAAAAGACTATAAACTTCCCAGTGCATTTTCGTTTTATATACGCACCAGGGCATTTGTGTAATGGTGAACTGGTGTGTTTTTGTTTTATGTTTTATGTATGCATTGGGGAATTTTATGCAACGATGCACCAATGCCTTTTAGTTTTATGTACGCACCGAGTCATTTATGTAATGGTGCATCGATGCATTTTTGGTTTTATTTATGTATCGATGCATTTTATGTAAGGTCTCTCTAGTGCATTTTATGTTTAGGTATTCACCGGGGCATTTTATGTAAGGGTGCACCGATGTGTTTTGATAATAAAAGCACCCAAAAAAAACACATCTGCTACAACCTCCACCCACCAAATTTTTTTTAGTTATATGGAACATCCATTAAAACCTCTGCAACCAATAGAGGAGGTTGTAGTGGAGGTATTTTGAAATTTTTTCCAAAAGTTGTAAGACTAAAAACCTTCGCTAGAAGGTGTTCTCCTTGTAGTGATTATTGAATACTCCTAGGTCTTGAAATCTAGTTGGACAAGAAAGATGACCTATACATCATCTCACATGACTATGAGGGTCATACATGACACTACTCTTCCCCTTTCCACACAATATTAACCATTTCATCTACATCTAACTTGGTGATCTAGGAAACATCGCTTGTCTTGATATTTGTCACATGTAATAGGGGTTAAAAGTGTCCTCCCATGGTAAACTTAGGAAAAAAAAATTAAATGACCTTTGTTATGTTGTTTCTAGAATAGATCACAAGATGTGTGTCATCTAATGGCTTGTAAAGGGGTTAGACCCACCACTATAAAGAGTGATCTTGAGTAGTTGGTTTTCCCTATTAAGAGATGATAGAGGTTGGAGATAGCTATGCACTCTCTTTCCAAATTTATTGATATTTATTAGGAAATTGGGCCAAACACTAATGGTTTTATTAACTTGATGTAGAGAAATAAGGAGATACAGGCCCACATAAATGGCCTACAATAGAGGCAAAAGTCTCTAAACAACAGGCCATATCCATGTTCAACCTTAAAAAAGGGACAAAATGACCAATGTTGAAGGTTCAATATTTCAAATACCATGACATAACTTACCATATTTATGATCAATTCATTGCGGCATATGGGAGGTTTCCATGGAATGACAAGGTACCACATTAGTTTTATGCTAAGTTTTGTGTAGAACATGAAGCACAACTACATAAGCCTTCCATCTAAATACTATGGTGTTGGAAAAGGTCAAAAACATAATAAAAAATATGTCTTTAGGGATCTTGGCTTACCTTGTCCTCCACCTCCCCTAGTATATTTCACACTGAGGGTGGTAGTTTTACCTTTAGAGATGAAGAGTACCTCTCAAATTGGTCAAGATGTGAGGGTTTCCATAGCTAATCACTTGATTTCAACATTTGTGGGGATTGATATTGGTTTGAAAAGAATTTTTTTGATAAATCTAACACAAAATTAGATTAAATGAGGCTCGATATATCACTACCTATGAAAAGAGTTGTCAAGATGAGTGGCATGATCTACTCACCCATGAGGCTAAGGGCATGGGATTGGTATACACTTGTAGACATATACATTGAACATTGGACTTAATATATGTAATAATTAATTATTGTTTCATGTATTAGAATAATTTGGTTATTTGAAACTTATTTGGCCTATCTAGAGATATATGACAATGAAAATTGTCTATGTTTATTGATTCCAGTTCACTCATTTGATGAATGACAATTTAATTAGGATCTCAAAGAGTGCAGGGCTTGGATAATTTGGATGAGGTACATTTTCCTCTATATGTATATAATTGTTTGTACACCTTTAGCAACATTTATTTGAACTTATATCTAAAGTTATGTGAACAAACTTTTCTTAGATTGAAATGTTGGTTGTAGATTCCATCAATGAGTAATTCTGATTTTGTTATGGAGCAATCCACTCAAAATGTTGATATTAGCCAGATCTCTCAAAATGCCTTGTTCACCACTCAGGTAATGGTCCATAATTCTTTTTTAGGTACACATGTACATGTATCATTTTCATTTTTTTCATGTAGCAATTTATTTGTATATTTCTAAATTAGTACTATTTATGCAATATCATCTTTGGTATTTTAATTAAATTATTGGACATGTGTACAAGTGTTCTAGGTAACCCAGAAGGAGAAAGTGTATGTAGATGATGTGACATATATTCTGGTACATATTTGGCATATGCACACTTATCTTTATACATTGTCCTTGATTTTATGTCCATCTCATACATGGATTTTAGTGGAGCTAGATATAGACGTGTTCATTTTTGGAGACTTGTATATTTTTGGATATGTATTTAATATTGGACTCTTGAGTATATAATATATACTTTTGGATGCATATTTTTTATGGTAAATTTTATTGTTATTTTGATATGGTACTTTTATTATTTACTTACTTGCGTGTTTGAGTTATTTGTATGTATAGGTTAAGCAATTTAGCTTTCATAGGAAAAAATAAACAAAGATTTACAATTTAAGTAAATAATAAATGGTAAATTTTTTTGTTATTTTGATATGGTACTTTTACTATCTACCTACTTGCATGTATAGTTTAAGCAATTTAGCTTTCAACAGAAAAAATAAACAATGATTTAGCAATTTAAGCAAATAATGAATGGTAAAAATTGTTGTCATTTTGATATGGTACATTTACCACGTGCTTACTTGCATGTATAGGTTAAAGCAATTTAGCTTTCAATAGAAAAAATAAACATCGATTTAGCAATTTAAGCAAAAAATGAATAGTAAATTTGTTTGTCATTTGATCTGGTACTTTTACTATCTTCTTACTTGCATGTTTAGGTTGTTATCTATGTACTTGCATGTAAAAGGTACTTGTACGCATTTAGTTTACTTACATGTATAAGAATAAATCATTTAGATTTCAACGATTTAAGAAAATAATGAATGGTAAATTCGATTGTCATTTGATATAGTTTTTTATTATCTACTTACTTGCATGTTTAGGCTACTCTCTACTTACTTATATGTATAGGTTACTTGCACATGTTTATCTTACTTGCATGTATATGTCAAGCATTTAGCTTTCAACTGGAAAAATTAGTAGAGATTTAGTCATTTAAGCAAATATTGAATGGTAAATTTTGTTGTCTTTTTTATATGGTACTTTTACTATATATTTACTTGAATGTATATGTTACTTGCAAGTTTAGTTTACTATCTGCGTATTTGGTATAGGGTACTTGCACATGTTTAGCTTATTTTATTGTGTCTACTAGTGATGTGCTAAGCTCATATATGTATAGTGCATTCATCAATAAAGTTGTTTGTCATGAACTATTATAAAGTTGAGTATTGGATTAAGACATGGTCCATTTACAAATTTATAAATTAATTATATCATTCAATTTAAAACATAATAATTTCAATAAAACAAATCATTCAATTAAACAACATATTAAAACATAGATCTCCTTTCAATAAAACAAAGCATTCAATTAAACATCATAGGGTGAGCATTGGTTTACGACTTTTAACTAATACTTGATATTCAATAAATATATTATTCAATTTAAAACATAAATCCTTTCAATAAAATTGTTCATTCAATTAAACAATAGATCATAGAATGAGCATTGGTTTTCTCTTTAGAGTGATAGCTTAAAAGAAAATTGATGGGCCTAATTTAAAACATATATCATTCATTCCATTAAAACATATATCATTTCAATAAAACCAAATTTCAATTGAACAATTGATCTTAAATAATAAAAGAGCATTGACCATTCCAATAAAACATTGATTGTTCCAATAAACCAAGTCATTCAAATTTTAAACAACATGAATTGTTGAGGAAATCATAGATTTAAGTTATCTAGCAAACTTTCACACAACCAACCAACCAAGAAATATGTTTGTAATGCCAAATATCTTAATGGAATGAACAAAATATATCATTATATTTAAAACATGGTTTATTTCAATAAAATTGGTGATTCAATTGAATAGTAGATCATAGAATGAGCATTGGTTTTCCCTCGACACCTAATGCAAATTTGTTGCGCATGGTTTAAAACATATATAATTTCAATAAAACAAAATGTTCAATTGAACAACTAATCTTAAATAAAACAAATTATTTAAATAATAACACAAAGCATTCGATAAAACATTGATCATTCAAATAAAACAAGTGATTCAAACTTTAAACAACATAAACTATTGACGGAAATCATAGATTAAATTTATCTAACAAACTTTCCTAGAACCAACCAAATAGCTAATACGTTCTTGGTGCCAAATATCATAATGCATTTATTTTTAGAAACAACATCGTAATAGAATGTCATCCTCAATTATTGGTTCATGGTCTGCTTTCATCAGTTTCCATTGTTTGACTTGTGATTTTTTCTTTGTTTTGACTTCTATCAACTTTATGCGAGCAACACACACCAGATGGCTATATCTCCAACTTATAACATTTGGTTGAAAGTCCTAAAAGTGAACATGCTTCTCAGTTTCATGGGTTTCTTGAAATAAATAACTTTTAATATGATAGATCATTTTTCATATATAAAATCATTATCATCGTAGCCCTCTATTAATATGCACTTTGTCTTTTTGCATCGTATCAAATAATATTTCATGTTCTCTTTATTTGTTAGTGGTGCAACCACAATGAATACATCAACGATATACAAGATCGTGCCAAATTTATACTTGTTAGAAATTAGAATGATTTTCAATGTAAATATATGTGTGTACGATGTTTAAAATATATACAACAAAAAGAAATGAAATATTGCGCATGTGCTAAAATATTACCTTCTTTAACAAGATCATAAACTCTATCACCATCAATGGATACAATGGTGTCCTCCAATTCCCATCCTTCAAGGTTGGAAGTGTCATTTCCTCCTTTTGATTAATCTAAATGTTTCCAAGGTTTGGCATAATGGTGAATTATGTTTTCACAAACCCATGTGGATTCTATGTCATCTATACAAGTTGGAAAAAAACATGATTGCTTCTGTGATATACTTAAGCCCAAAATTTTAGAGCAATCACATAAAATGTAGTGCAAAACAAAAAAACACAAGAGAAAATAGACAAACCCTGAGAAATATCTCTTGATAATAAAAACTAGAGAGTTTATGTTCACTTCCCTCTTAAAGAGGACAACCTCCTAGAGAAAAGCTCTAATCACAATAGCAATTCTTGATGAAACATTACATAACCTTCTACCTCAATATATAGCTATCCATAGAGAATCTTAACTACTTACAGACCCACTTATAATGAGGGCCGACTAAATAATTTGGGCCTTATTAATAAAAATGACCCTTTTTATAATGAATGACTATTAACTAACTATTTAATGGGTCTTATTCAAGGAAGGTGGTCTCATACATTAATAAAGTATCTAAGTAAGGGGGTTAGGGTAAGACCCTAGCATTCCCTCCCCCTTCGAAAGTAGAGTTTTCTTCAAGGTTGAAGGTGAGGAAATTGATGTAGAAACATTGTCAGTTCCCATGTGGAATCTTCTAGTTGTAAATGTTTCCAATGAATCAATACTTCATTAATCGTCAATCGGTGCAATTGTTGCTCTATGGTATCCAATACTGCTTCTTTTTGGAGCCAAACAGAACCTTCTTTATCAAGTTATGGTAATTTGGTTTTCACTTTGCAATTTGATCCCACAAGCTTCTTCAAATAGGACACGTGAAAGACTCGATGAATCTTGGAGTGGGTTGGAAGAGCTAGCTTGTAGGTGACCTAACCAATGCATTGTATGTTTTTATAGGAACCATAGAACTTAGTAGCTAGCTTATTGGAAACTTTATCTTTGATTGATGTATGTTTATAAGGTTGTAGGCGAAGAAAACTTGATCCCCTTCAACAAAAGAACATTTAGATCTATGTTGATCAACCCTTTGTTTCATTTGATTTTGCACCATAACCAAGTTGTCCTTGAGAATACAAATAATGGCTTCTCTGGTGTGAAGTGTTTGATCTACTACATGAACCTTGGAGTTTCCTAGTACATAGGATGCCACTGGCATGAGGTTTTGGCCATAAAAAAATTCATATGGTGTAATTTTGGTAGCTCCATGATAAGTGGTATTGTACCACCATTCGACAAGGGGAAGCCATTGTACCCATTAGTGCAACTTTTGGAAAGAAAATCATCTCAAATTGGTTTCTAAGCACTTGTTGACCACTTTTCTTTGACCATTGAGGATTATATGAACTACTCATATTCAGTTGTGTACCTTGAAATTTAAATATCTCCTACCAAAATTTGTTGGTGAATGTGGGGTCATGATCCAAGACAATGGAAGTTGGCATACCATGTATCTTAAAGATCTGATCCATGAAGGCACGGGAAACTAAAAAAGGAGTGAAAGGATGAGCTATGGCACAAAAATGAGTATCTTTTGTAAGATAGTCAACAATCACCATGATGATTGATTTGTAGCCCACCTTTGGGAGTCCCATGATAAAATCTATTGAAATGTCTATCCAAATATGTGTTGGAATTGGTAGTGGTTGCAATGCCCCTAGTATATTCACCATCTTTCCCTTGATTCTTTGGAAAGCATCACAGGATGTTATGAAATCCTAGATATATGTTTTTATGTCATCCCATAAGAAGGAAACCTTAGTTCTTTCATAAGATTTATGAAAGCTAGAGTGACGGAATATCAATGATGAGTGTAGCTCCTCTAACACTCATTTTTTTAAGGTCGAACCTTTTTTCATAACAATGCAACCTTTATACCACAATATATCATTTTTCATAGGAAAGGAGTGGCCCATCGTCCTCAAATTTTCTAGATAAAGCATTAGCCACAACATTCTCTTTACCCTCCCCAACCCTCTTCTCACTCGAGCAGTTTGTGAGGCGTCAACAAGGAGGAAGGCGGGAAGGGAGAGGAGCGGATGTGAGCAAGAGAGGGAGGGAGAGGAGCAGAGGAGACGAGAAGGAGGGTTGCGTGGGAGGGTGGACGAAATTCGGGGGCATGATTCTGAGAATCTCCCACCCCCCTCCCCCATCAAACAATTGGTGAATATTTTTCTTATTAGGTTTTAAATGGATTGTTTAAAAAAAATGTTTTTTAATTTTTATTTGTTTATTGGTTTGGTTATTTGTTTTTTTGTATATTTTCATTTGTTTGTTTTTTGTTTAACTTTGTTGTTTAAATATATTTCTTTGTTGCTATACAAATTTTCTGGATAAAACTTTGTATGAGGTTTTCAAACATCCAACGTTTTGAGTGGACACTCCACCCGTCATTAGAGACAAATGAAGCTACTATGTTGAAACAAGTGTGTTGTGGTTTGTATTTAAATGAAGTGGTTGGTAAATGACCATTGAAGAGAGGAAAGAGAAATAAGGAGCAGAGTGAATAAAATATTAAGTTAATCATTGAGATTAGGTAATAAAAGGATATTAATAAAGTAATAAGTTAGATTGGGATTATATTAAAATAGTCGTTAATATTAGGTAATAAAAATAAATCAATAAAGTAATAAGTTAGTTTGAAATTCAGAAATAAAAATGAGATGGCCTAA
>WSFP011480408.1:0-16273 GCA_009831015.1 Picea engelmannii | reverse complement strand
CCACCCCCACCACCACTAAGGCGAAAGCTAGACCAACAAGGGTCTTTTGAAGCGACCGGGTCACAAGAAATTGTGCCCGACCAACATCCAGAGGAATCGACCATTTTAGACCTTGGAGTGAAATATTTTGGTCTAGTTGAAACCTCCACCACTGATCTTTCGGCACCCACCATCGTACCGGTTCATCCTTACAAGTGTCAGACAGTGTCACACGCAGCAATGGAAACAAATGTTGTTACTCCTTCTGGGAATTCTTCAATTCCCACTACGGTTGTCACCACAGGAGAGTTTCCACCTCCTAACCCACCATCACTAGTCCGAGCCACCATGGTATCGACTGCCTCTACATCGCACAGTGGTCTGATCCCGTATCTGGCGGTGGCCACAACCCCTTTCCAACCAAGTGTGACAGACCCTCCGTTCTCATATGAGATGCCTAGTTAAGGTACAAGTCCTATACTTTCCTACTCCACTTCACAGACTTAAGGTATGGGGGCAGGGAGCTCTAATGCTCCTTTGCAAGGCCACATGGGGGGCACTCCCTCTCCCTTTAACACTTTCCCTTATAGAGGAGGTCATATCCCTCCTTCGTCCCCTTCACTCGGTGGCACTCACCAACCTTCCACCGGGCCGCCTGCACACCATAGTTTATTTGGAGCAGGGAGTCAAGGACCACCTTTGCATAATATGTTGGTAGGTTTGACACTGTTTTCCTAGTTCGATGCATTTGGTAACAACACCTTCTCATCCATTGCTTTCTCAACTGGGGGAAATCCTGGTTTTGGATAATCTATTCCTATGCACGGTACTATTCCTGCATAGGGGGCACATCTAGGAACTTCTTCTGCATCAGGGCCTTAGAATTCTTGGCAGGGATCCATTCCCTTGTCAGGAATGTCGATCTGGGGTAATTATTTTTCACAATCAATGGAACCCTAGACAAAGTACTATGCCTATCCCCATGGGACCGACATGGGGCAACCCTTCCCAAAGTCCTTCGAATGTAATGCATGCCTAACCATCTATGTCCTATTTTGGAAATCAGCTGATGATGTCTCCTCACATACAAAATACATACACTAGCCATGGCCATGGTTTTTACCAGAACCCAGGCTAGCAGCCAAAATTTTCCTAGCAACCTGGTGCCAGCCAAACTCTAGGCCCCTTTTTCCCAGGTTATCACCAACAACCCAAACTACCCTTCCTGGCAACCTTGCATTTGCCAGACTTGACAAGGTTGTTGAATGACCTTATCTGTCATGATCTGCATTGGCCTCCTATGCCAACGAAGTTGCCTTCGGACATCCTAACGAAGATCCAGGAGATCATGTGACTACCTTCCATCTTTGGTGCTCATCTAACTTGTTGAAAGATGACTCTGTACAGTTGGGATTGTTTCAACATATTCTCATTGGGAGTGCCGCTAAATGGTACATTGAGCTCAATAACTCAAGATACTCTTCCTTCGTCGAACTGGCAATGCCTTTTCTAAACCATTTCCAATTACCTATGAGATACGATGCTGGCACCGAATTGCTGGCCAATTTCTCAGAAACAAAAGTGGACCATATCTCTGATCACATCCGAGAATGGAGATGCCAAAAGAGTTTAATTAAGGTACCAGTCCCACCAGCATTCCTGCTCGAGTGGTTCCTTAAGTCTTTGGTCCCACAATTATCCAAAGACGTCACGATGTCGGGAGTATTTTCTGAAGAAGATGCCATCATAAGAGCTCAACAACTTGAGATAATCTATTCTCAGTCCGGTTTATTATACGATATATTTCCAGATGCACCACGCTCAATACCTGATAAAACTAGACAAAGAACTAGACCACATGTCGATGGTATTGTTGCTTCATCACAAACAAAGCCCGTTGAGCAATTGATGAAGCATTTGCAGCAGTTTTCTATACAACACACAACAACCAACTAAACTACAACTTTGGCTGCTCCCCCTACCAAAACATCGGATGTACGCATAGTGTAATTGGCTAATCCAAAGGCCACCCAACAACCTAAAGGAAAGAAAAAACAATGAAATAAGGGTAAGGGGGATAAAAAACTTATCGATAATGCTGGTGGGGACAAAACTGAGAAACGAAAGGTGAGGTATCCATGCAACTTGTGCGCAGAAGACCACCTAACCCATCTATGTCCTCAGCTTACAGAAGCCCAAAAGTTTGTGATGTAGCAATAGCCTGTTGTGTTAACCAATCCATTTCAACATGGAAAAAATCTAATCCAAGCCTTTGCAAGAATAGAAGGGGGCAGCCAAGGACCCTCTCCATCTTCGAACAACCCCACATATGCGAATGTATATATGGTGAAGGCTGATGCTTTTATATCAACTAGAGCGCATGACTATAGTAAACCAAGCACTTTTGAGATGGGAAAAGAAGCCGAACTCACATCTCTTCCTCTATAGATTGAGAAGACATTGGGCAAAACAATGACACGCTTCCCCAAAGGTGATTTCAAAAAATATTCTCACAACCCAAATGCAAGGGCCTCCTAGAACTATTCTGTGGTGGAAGATTTATCACAAACCCCTTGTGCGATGTCTGCTTTGGAGGTCCTCCAAAGATTCCCTTCCCAAAGAAAAGCCTTGTTAACCACTTTAGGATCTACCGAGGCTTGTAATCTGGGTACAATCATGATGGATATAACCGACTTTAAACCTTGTCTGCCTTACCACATAGCGTTTCAGAAAGTAGTGGCTTATCCCACAAAAAATATTTACTTGGAATATCTTCCGCACAGTGGTTGATGAGGGCACCTTGACATGTGTTATGTCATTGGCATGTTGGAAGGCCATTGGCCAGCTCATTTGGTATCCGTCACCTACTCTCCTCACTTCTTTCAATGATCATTCATTCTGACCACATGGTATCATTCCCTCTTTCCCTGTGCAATTAGGAGGTAATACCATGTGTGTCGAGGTAGAAGTAGTTGACACGCCCCTTGACTATAACCTCTTGTTAGGGAGGAGTTGGACTTATGTCATGCAAGCTGTGGTTGCTACAGTTTTTAGGGTCTTGTTGTTTCCACACGAGGGTTGGATTGCGACCATCGATCAATTGTATTTCTCCAAACCTGACCCTTCATTGGGGGCATCCACGGTCCCGATGATTGATAACCCTCAACTAGGCATGGTCAACGTAGGGGTTGGTTTGTGCCCATCTTTGATGGGTACCTTCGATTACCCACCCCCTCAAGGCAATATCAAGTTTATATCCAATCACCATAAGGTTGATATTTTTCAAGTTTTGTCATTCCGCGTGACTTACTTTGATGATCCGTGGATACTTCCTTCCCCATCATTCGTGATGGATGGGATAGGGCACCTGAGCATGTCCATGCCCTTGTCCACAACTAAAGTAGCATACTCTTTAGTCCATAAAGATTCAACCAACACTGATCCAACTCCTGCACAATATTTCGATCCACTTCTAGAGCCTATTTGGGCTAAGGGTTCTCTCACTGACACCGATTCATTAGACTTAGTCTTTCCCTATGATGAAGATATAATTGAAGCAATCACTAGTCCAGACAAATCCTAGGAAGATATTCATCACAGATCATACTTCCTCCCAGAGTTAAGCAGAATCAAAGCTAGGGAATTCACCTTGACTATGACGGGAGATAGGTCTTGTCCTATTAATCCCTTATCTACACACGAGGTTTATGCTGAGGGTAATATGGAAACTATTGCTGAAACCTTACCGATCAATATCTCCCGAAACCCTAGCTTCATGGAGAATGCTTTCGTCGGAGCTGACAGCTCCCCCGGAGAGATTCAAATCTACAAAGATCTTCTTAAATAATTCTACGACATTTTTACCTGGTTTTATGAAGAAATTCCAGGCATCGATCCAAAAATAGTTGACCATGAAATCACAACTTATCCAGATGCCAAGCCTGTCCAGCAAAAGCTTCATCCAGTTAACCCCAAGAAAGAAACAACCATTAGGGTTGAGGTTGAGAAACTAATAAAAGCCAGTTTTATCTATCCTATCCATTTGACCCAATGGGTGTCAAAACACGTGCCAGTCAATAAAAAACAAGGCAAAATTCATGTATGTACAGCCTTCCATGATTTGAACAAGGCCTGTCCCAAAGATAATTTTCCGACACCATTCATTGACTAGATAATTGATGAATGTGTGGGTTGCGAGGCCTTCTCTTTCATGGACGATTTTTTGGGATATAACCAAATATAAATCAAACCTAAAGATCAGCACAAAGAAGCATTCATCTGTCCATGGGGTACATTCACATATCGTAATATGCCTTTTGGTATCAAAAATGTTGGAGCCACCTTTCAGTGGGCCATGTCTTTTTCTTTCCATGACCTCAAGCATATAGTCAAGGCCTATTTAGATGATTTATCATCTTGATCTCGTAAGAGAACGGATCATCCCACACACCTCCGACTTATCTTCGAGTATTGTCACTACTTTCGGATTCGCTTGAATCAAAACAAATGTAGCTTTTACGTAACATCAAGATGTTTTTTAGGTTTCATAGTGTCAACAATAGGGATCATGGTTGATCCTCTCAAGGTTGAGGAAATAATTCAATTGCCCCCCCACGCACAATCCTTCAACTTTAGAGTCTACAAGGCAAGGCAAAGTTTTTAAGACGCTTCATTGCTAACTATGCCGAGATCACCAAGGGATTTATGCACTTACTTAAGAAAGGCGTTCCTTTTTATTGGGATGATGCTGCTCAACGCTCTTTCACGGCGTTGAAACATGCCCTCACAACTGCCCCTCTACTTCGACCACCTAACTATAACAAGGATTTCTTATATATCTGGCTACAACAGAGTCAACCATTGGCATGGTCTTAGTTCAAGAAGATGACTTGTTCTCAGAATATGTCATCTATTACCTGAGCCGAGGCCTCATAGGATCAGAACTCAATTATTCTCATATTGAAAAACTTGTGTTAGCAGCAGTCCATGTTGTTCAACGGTTCTATCATTATGTTCTGTTTCGCAAGACCGCCATTATTTCTATCATGAATCCATTTCAGTACATGTTGACATGACGGGTAATAGGAAAAAATATTAGTAGATGGATAGTCATCCTCTAGGAGTTTGACTTAGATTTCATTTCAACAAAATCCAAAGAGTCACTGGTCTTCGTAGAACTTATTTCGGAACTTCCGATTGAGTTAGGTGATCTTCTGCCCGAAGAGTCCCCTATCAAAGGAGATATGTTTTTTATCACCTCTTAGGATCCCTGTTATGGAGATATACTTATCTATCTCCAGAATTTGAAGTGCCCCACCTCTTCTTCTCATGATGAGTGTTGACGCATACTCCATCAGGCTAATAATTATCTCATACTCGATGATACATTGTGTCAGAGAGGTGTAGACTGTATCCTGCGTCGATGTCTCACTCATGAAGAAGTTGTTATCATGCTTAACGATTGCCATACCAGAGCCTGTGGCAGTCATTTGTCTAGGTTGGAAACAACCCAAAAGATTCTACGAGTAGGTTACTTCTGGCCGACACTTATCAAATATTGTATCAAATCGGTCAAGAAGTGCCACCCGTGCCAAATCTTCTCTCAGAAGATGAGGGAACATACCGCTCCCATGTTTCCTGTCATCATAATTGGTCCCTTCACCAAGTGGGGGATTGATTATAATACATGCAACCCTCCTTCATCAAGGGGGCATCGTTATATCATCGTAGCTGTAGACTACTTCACGAAGTGGATTGAAGCTATGCCAACGTTTAAATATGATGGAGAGACTGCAACTCTCTTTTTATTCAACTAGATAAGAGCAAGGTTCAGCGTCCCAAGGGAGATTGTCACTGACCATGGAAGTCACTTTCAAAACCATATGATGACCGATTTAATGTCAAAGCTTGGGTTACGACATGAAAATTCATCACCCTACTACCCCCAAGCAAATGGTCAGGTGGAAGCTTTGAACAAAACTCTTAATACCATTCTACAACGAATGATCAACTCAACCAAGTCAAATTGGCATTTGACGTTATACTCGGCATTATGGGATTACCAAATGTATTTTAAGATTGCAACTGGTTTCTCGCCTTTCCAACTCATTTACGGGCTAGAGGGAGTCTTGCATATCGAATGTTAGATCCCCTCTCTAAAGTTGGCAGTACAATTATTGCCAGACACTTCTCCACTTGAAGAGCGATTATTATAACTGGAGCAGCTCAATGAACAGTGTCGTGATGTGGCCTTGGCCAACGAGGCTCACAAACATAAAGTCAAGTGTTAGTATGATAGGTTCATTCACCCTTGGATTTTCACTGAAGGCGACCTTGTCCTGGTCTACGATCCAGATAAGGACCCCCTGGGGGCATGAAAATTCAAACCCATGTGGTTTGGACCTTTCATCATAAAAGAGGTTCTAAAGAAGGGTTATTATCATCTGGTTGAATTTAAAGGGAATGCTTTCACAAAGCCTAGAAATGGACTCTACCTCAAGAATTATTACTCATAGGCAGGTCACCATGGGTAACTTTTTGTAACATATGTATAGTCTTTGTACTATTACTTTCTAGTTTCTTTTAGTGTTATGGACGTGTCGTTGATGTTATCTTTCGTCACTGTGGCAGATGTCAAGTGAATCCAAGATATTCATTGGTTATGCAGATGGTGCTAGCTAGCACAATCAGAGGCTTTCCTCCATAGCTTGGGTAATTTTTAAACCTCAAGGCCAGTTATTATCTTTTGGAGGTATATACTTATGTGACACCACAAACAATGTCACCGAGTACAGTGTAGTTATTGAGTTGCTTCGTGATGCATTGTCATTTGGTATCTCTCATCTCCGGGTATATCTCGATGCTCAGCTGGTTGTGTCTTAGTTAAATAGAATCTACCGTGTTCATGATCCAACTTTACACCGACGATTCCTTAGGGTACGTCTCTTAGAACGAAACTTTGATTATATTACATATTTTCATGTTCCTAGGAGATTAAATCAAATTATAGATACTCTAGCTAATCAAATTTTAGATTGGCATATTGCACACATATGAAAAGACATACACATAAACATGTAAATACATTTTTTGAAAAAATGATCCATAAGCCATGAAAAAACATACAAATCCATATATAATATCATAAGTAACCAGAGTACATAGATGGATGCAAGAGCCTCAAAAATATGACCAGTAACAAGTCAAGGGGTTTATGCCCTCAAAAAATATATACAAGTAGTGCTCTCGGCATGTGAAAATCCTAACTAAAGTCAGGGCTTGTGTGCCCTATTGTACTGATCTACAACGTTGGCTAAACATCAAAATAATTGGACCCACATCTGTGGTGCCCCCACTACATGAGGTTGCATGGATGGTGGCAGATCCTCAATCTATGCCATAGGGACCGTGCGAGTAAGCGTAGTAAAGTTCATCTTGACTCATCTCAACACCTTCTCAGCCTCTCCGGCTGGAAGATATCCTGCTACTGTTGGTCCCTCGATGACGACAGGTGTGGCCCCTGGCCAAGGATGATGTCTGTTCCTCGCATAGTTAGCAGGTCGCACTGGTCCCACATCTACACACAACAAAGGCATATCTATCAAACACTCTGGTATATAAAAAAAATGATATATAACAAAAACGACATAAAAATTACATATACTTCACAAAAAATAAAAAAATAAACTACAAAGATGGAGACTTACCCATCTCTCCTCGCTCCTCACTAGGAGGCACTGGTATCTTAGGATCCCTCGAAAAATCAATCCCTGCATATGGGTAATCCTCGATAACTAGGATCTGTCGCATTATCTAGGCAAATAAATTATCATCGAAGGACTCATTAGTCCTTCCACCACCCTGTCATGGAAACAATACTGCCCATCTACACATAGCAGGAAGAGAGGCCTGATGTCCTCGTACCACTACTCGAGGACTAAAGCTCGAAACTCTCTCAAAAAAGAATGAGCACAGAACGGTCCCGAAATCGAAGTTCCTCCGTGTCCACAATCAACAATCTGTCAACTGCCTCTTCATACACTCTAACAATGTGGTGCTCCAATAAAAAAATTATGCATTTAAGCACTAGACTGCACATTTCATCTGTGCCTGGGACGCCTGATGTAAAGCCGCAAAACCAATGATTTTTCCAATAAGCAACACTATCGCCTGTAGCGATAAGTCAGTAATATTTATTATGGGTGTTGCACCCTTTTTGTCACCTTGGTGAGAAAATAAGAGGTGCTTACATGCCCAGTTGGGTCCTACTGACCATGACAGCTGTAGAGGAAAGAGTTAGAGAAAGAAAAACAAAATTATAAGCAAGAATTAAACTAATAACAACAAAAATCATAAGCATAGGGACATAGAGATAAAAAACACAAATAGACCCATGTCACCAATGTTTTTAGGCTGATCTATTGATGAAATCAAAGCACMAAGAAGAAAGGGGACTATGAGTCCCTTYTTCCTCCAAGGKAAGGCTCTTGGACCCTCACAAGCTTGCTCTCCTTACAACAAGAAAATGAAAATGGTGATGAAAGAACTMCTTGCAAATCCACTCAATGGAGAGGTGGATTTCTCAATGAAATGGTGCCAAAGTGTTCTTGTCAAGGATGGAGTCCTTAAAACAATMTAGGCAACATAACATTACATGAAATTCCTTGAGAAAATGAGGTGCATTCATGGATTTTTATAGCATTGCATTGGGTTATTGTTTAACTCCTTTGTAGTGTGAAAAGAGGCTCTTTAGGGCATTATTAGGTATTTGACCAGCCCACCATTCAGATTCAAGACGGATTTGGAGGTCAAATCGGCTTGGGAGCTGAACCAGAAGTGGTTGGGAGGCCGACCACATTCATACATGCGTCATTTAGTAGGTGTGCGGATTTTTTCGCTAACAACACATCGTGCACCTGTGCGTGCTTTATACGTCCCTGTTCCGCATATGTGCGCGCGGGCCCAACTTTTGTAAAGCGCTCTTCAATTTTTCACTACTTTGTATAGTTTTTTACCTTTTTGAATGCTGTGGTATTAATTCAAGTTCATGAATGACTTCATTACTGTTTTGACGATGCTGAGTTCTTGTCGCCATGTGCAGACGAAATTTCAATGATAACAATGGGCAATTGGGAGCTTGAGCGATCTATGTCAGTCACACAGTAAAGACCTATCAATTTCGCTATGTTATGCGGCCCCGAAGGAAAATTTTGAAAGTTGACTAGTTCCCCTCTCCGGGAGAGGCCAATCAAAAAATAAATTTCCTCGGTCGTGGGCATCAGTGACTGCCTCTCTAACATGAATGCCTCTGCATCCAGATGCCAGTAGTCAACCAAGGCATTCAGTAGCCTAGGTTGTGCCCGCATAAAAGGACATAAGAAGAACTTCAGTAAACCACATTGTGTTAAGGCAACCACAACATTAGGGTCTTCCTCGACCAACTCACTAACCTCTTCATGCTCTCTTTCTCTCCAGTGGACATACATCCTGCAAAACACTAAGGTTTAGGAGGGTTAACCCTTGTTTTTTAAGCTTTTTTCATTCAAAAAGGGGGTCCACGTGGGCTATAATACTGACAGTCGTGTGTACACGCATGCAGGGTTTACTCTATCCGAATGTACATGTGTCTTGTCCTGAGACAACCCGCATGGACCTAGGGCCGACCTTTTGAAGGTCGATGCCCCCCCCAAAAATGAAACCTAAAGAAAAAAAGAAAGACTTAAAATGAAAGATAAGAGAGTTTGTACTTACTTGGTCCAGACAGAAGTTCATTTCATCCACTGTAGCTCCCAGAATCACCACTTTTGACGAAGGTTTTTTTTTGGGTCCAAAGTCAATTTCCAAGTCAACAATGGTGATAATGAGCTGCCAACTTCTATTTATAGACTTTTTGGCCTTTTTTTGTCACTTTTTTGGCCTCCCTTATCATTTTCTTTAAACCAAAAACCATTTAGAATGATTTAGGAGTTGCATGGGAGGGATATGATCGGGTATCAAGAATTTTTTTTGGAGTTTTGGGTAATTTTTGACTGTCTGTAAAAAAAAAAATTCTGACGATCAACTTGAGCATGTAGGTTAGGTTTCTACCTTGAATTTTGTATCTTGTTGTCTTTTTCCTTGACTAAATTTACGAAAAAGGAACCCCCACGGAGTCCATAGTTAAGCTCTTTTCAGACTCCCTAAAATTGAAAAGATCGTCGAGTGACCTTATTCTTTCACACTTGTTAAACTGGTCCAGAAGAACATTCCTGATGGAGTCCATAGTTAATATTTTTTCAAACTCCTTAAAAATGAAAAAATGGCCGAGTGATCTTGTCTTTCTCACACTCATTAAAATGGTTTTGAATAAATGTCTTGTCAGTGCTAGTTTACCCCTTTTGCGAACCAACTAGACTATATTCGAAAAAGGTACCCTAATGGAGTCTCATTTTCCATTTTTTCAAACTCTTTAAATATGAAAAACCACCGAGCTTACCTTCTCTGGGCTCGTTAAACTTACATCGAAGGAAGTTACCATTGTATGTTTTATTAATCACATTTCCATAACCACGTCTTTGGCCTAATGTTGGCTCCATGTTTCTCTCGATTGAACCATCTGAAGCATGCCTCATATGCAATCCCTATAGCACTTTGCCTCTGTGTCTTGACACCTTTGGCCCCTGGAGGATTTTTCTCGAGTGTCCTTTTCTTGCATATGTCCCTTTGCTCTGAGCATACTTGTGTTCCATGCACTTGGAACTAGTATGTTTGCGAAACTCGATCCTCCTTTGTAACGTAACATTCTTTTATTCCTTTTTCCAAAATCATTGAAAAAGACAAAAAAAATCAAATATACCCCAAAAAGAAGAAGGGAAAAGTATTTTCTTTATTAGCAGCATAATGAGTCGCCCTTGGATAAAGCACATCTGTCTGTTTGTTCATCAAACCCTGGTATGTAATACAACCTCAGGAAGTTGTTCTCACTACATAGAGTTGCATCCTCCTCCATTTGGTTATTCTTCCAAACATATGGAGAGTTTGCATTACCTCTTGCCTCATAAACTTATGTTAATGCCATGCTGTGTGAGTCTCATCATTTGTCGTGCTATTGTCTAAGGGAAGTTTGTCACCAAGCCTGAGTCGACCCCTCTATAGTTTGTCTCTTGCCCTCATACCCAACCATCCTGAATGTCCAATCAAGTCTTTGTTTGAAATAAATGAATCCTTAAGTTTGATCATCAAGATTCTATAGTCCATGAATGATGAGCCATCGAAGACCTCTGGGTAGTGAAGTCGTACACTCATATTACACTCCTACCTGAGTTTTGAAGATTTTGAATTTTTTGCTCGAGCTCTGAAGAAATCATCTAATCCAGGTGGATATCGGTGGCCACCCACCATTTCCAAATGGCTCAAAACAATTTTCTAGCCATTTTGGCAATTTACTATTTTTAGCAGGTTTTAACTTCCGGGGCCATTTTGAGGGTCCAAATGAAGGTTTTTTTAGATAGAGGTTCTCAATGATATCCAAAGGCATTATTGATCCCCCAAAATGAATCTTCTCGACAATACCTTTCCAACGAGCTATCACACACCTAAAACGGAGATCGTATGAAAAAGTTACGACCCCGGGAAGTTGATGTACTCACTTACTCAAACGGGGCCCACATGACTTTTGGCGCTTCATCTCCTAGGGTTAGGTTTTTGGATGTCTAGGACTTTTGGCATTCCCGTTTATTGTAAAAAGGCCTCTAGAGCCTCATTGTAATCATCTTCTCATGGATGCGAGTATCCATCACATCTCTTCTCAGAGATAAGCTACCACCATTCTAGCGAGTCTTTCACTCTATATTTTTACAGTCTCTGTACATTTCTCTGATTAATAGAAATCGTGTATTACTGTATATCTGTGTTTATGGTTGCATCTATGATACATTTCTGTTATAGTATTGAATATCTACAATATCTCTGTGCATTTCTTTATTATATCTCTGCTCTCATTTCGTACCGAAAATAATCCGGATCAGTGGTATCAGAGCAGGCTGCTCTTGATCGTTTTTCAGTACATGTCCCCGACGAGGTCCGAGTATAGAAAGTTGGGTCTCAATCTTGTCTCTCTTGAAGAAAATTGCTCTCGCACACCCAAGAAACCCTCAATGGTGGAAGAAAAGAAAAATGACAGAGCAGACGATCCTATCAGTCTGTTGCTTGAGCAAGCTCTCACGTGACAGAGGGACGAAATGATGGAGAATTTTTCCCACATCCTTCAACACCTACCGATAGCATCAGGCGCATCTTCATCAAGCGACCACTTTGGAGGCACCTCTCCTTTCAAGGTACAGGTTAATTTTGATATTCCTGTATTTGAAGGTCAAATAGATGCAGATGCCCTAGATAAATGGTTAAATTTGCTAGAAGGTTATTTCTCTGTTCATAATTTTTCAGACAAGGAAAAGATCACCTTCGCACTCCTTAAGGCTCTTCCCCATGTCAAACATTGGTGGGAAACTTACTGGGAGTATATTTCCACAGAGGATTCTAGAATATATGGGGCTGATCCCACTTGGGAATTTTTTGTGAATGCGGTAAAGGAATAGTACTACCCTGTTGGAAACTATGAGGACTAGTACATGAGATGGACCACACTACGGCAAGAGAAGGGCCAATCAGTTCTGGAGTTCACCAATAGCTTCCATACCTTGCACACCAAGCTAGGTATCAAAGACTCTGAACGACATTTGGTTCTGAAATACTGTGGAGCTCTACATAGATACATCCAAACTGAAATGGATTTCCTGGACATCTCATCACTCGGTTCTTCCTATCGATATGCTGTTAAAATCGAGTAGAAATTTAAGCACCAGAACATACAGGAGTTCAGGTCTGCAAATCCACAAAAACCAAAGTATGACAAAGATATCCCTAACAAACAGTCTCCTGAAAACCAGTCCAAGCCATAGGAAAAGAAGGGTCACGGGAAGACAAAGAAGGACACCGGGAAATGGTGCGATTTCCACAAAAGCCCCTGGAAAAACACCGATGAATGTCACTCAAAACAGTCATTGGTGGCTGAGATCAAAGACAAGGAGCCGAACCCTGATTCAGAATCTGATTCTAAAAATACTAGTAAAAGACAAATCATCAACGTAGACCCCACTACTATTGTCGCGATCGCAACAATTCAACCAGAAGAACCAACAGATCCAGAAGAGGGGGAGCACCTTTTTCATTCACAGATGTGGGTGAAGGGGACCCCGCTACATTTTATTGTTGATAGCAGAAGCCAGAAGAACCTCATCTCAGCAGAGGTCATTAAACAGTTGGGATTGTCGACAACACCACACCTGCAACCATACAACATCGGGTGGCTTCACCAAGGACAAGATCTTCGTGTTAGCCAGCAGTGTCGATTGTCATACAACATCCAACCCTTCAAGGATGAGGTATTATGTGATGTTGCTCCACTGGATGTCTGTGATGTTCTCTTGGGCCATCCATATATGTGGAAACACCATGCTATCTATGAGTCTCGACCCCGTAGTGTCATTATTACTCTAGGGGGTCATCTCTACAGGATACCAAAGGTAGTTCCAACTACTGCCCCACCTAAACAATGTTGCAAGGTAGTATCTCATACTACAAAATTCATCTTCTCCACAATCTGTTCAAAAGGGGAACAAAAGGATACTACAAACACTACAGCCTCGGCCCAAGCACCTTCTATCCAACAAAAGCAGGTCAACAAGGTTACAGTAAAGTGAAAATATTCCTTCTGCACATCGTCCTCTCATATATCTCAACTTGTTGAGCAGCCTCAACCACAATAGGTTTGTGATAGATTTCCACAAATTAAGCAACGCGACGTCTCCAGCAAGACAAACAACTCACCAAGATGCAGATTCAACAAATGCTTTTCCCTCTCCCCCGGGAACTCAACGCAATGGAGACCATTTCTTCCTAAGGAGGGAGGATTGAGCCAGGTGGATATCGGTGGCCACCCACCATTTCCAAATGGCTCAAAACAGTTTTCTAGCCATTTTGGCAATTTACTATTTTTAGCAGGTTTTAACTTCCGGGGCCATTTTGAGGGTCCAAATGAAGGTTTTTTTTTAGATAGAGGTTCTCAATGATAGACAAAGGCATAATTGAGCCCCCAAAATTAATCTCCTTGACAATACCTTTCCAACAAGCTATCACATGCCTAAAACGAAGATCGTATGAAAAAGTTACGACCCCGGGAAGTTGATGTACTCACTTACCCAAACGGGTCCCACATGCCTTTTGGCGCTTGATCTCCTAGGGTTAGGTTTTTGGATATTTAGGACTTTTGGAATTCTCGTTTATTGTAAAAAGGCCTCTAGAGCCTCATTGTAATCATCTTCTCATGGATGCGAGTAGCCGTCACATCTCTTCTCAGAGATAAGCTACCACCATTCTAGCGAGTCTTTCACTCTGTATTTTTACAGTCTCTGTACATTTCTCTGATTAATAGAAATCGTGTATTACTGTATATCTGTGTTTATGGCTGCATCTCTGATACATTTCTGTTATATTATTGAATATCTGCAATATCTCTGTGCATTTCTTTATTATATCTCCGCTCTCATTTCGTGCCGAAAATAATCCGGATCATCATCTCTAGCCATTAGGCCTTATCAACTTCTAAGAAGATGGGTACTCTACATGTATATCTTTTTTATTTCAAGATGTATCTCCATTGTGTATTGTTCGCGGCTACACTTTATATAGTTGTATGACATGGATCTAATTTGTATTTGATTGGTAGCCATGCATTTATTTTATCCTGAGCATGGGTATGCCAACCTCGGTGAGACAATTGTTATTTTTGCAGATGACACCTCCCGATTTCTGGTCCCTGGGATCACTTGTTCGACACATCAGTAAAGATTGGCAATGTATTTCGGACATCAGATTCTCTTCTGACCTCACACATTAGGGGGCATCTGTTATAACCCTAATTTTCACCATACATGCTTACCTGGCATCAGGCCATCTCATAGCCCTTTTTTGCCAAAGATTTGTTGAACAACTCTTCTTAAAAACCTCTTTTATAAAGGCCCACGCACCCTACTCCATTACTACATGCATGCACATGCTAGCTGTTAGGACCCTACAATGTACCTTTTTGCTCACACCTTTTTCTACCATTACACCCTTTTTCCACTCATATTTAAACTTATATTATCACCTTACCCTATATCTCCAAAGGTATATAATGTCTCTTCTCTTTACTATATGTTTAATCTGTTTTGCATATAATTTTACATTACTCTCGTACTTAACCATTGATCAGAAATGTATAAGTGCTGAAACAGTTCGAACTGCAGATTAACATTGAGGCCTGTTGCTGAAATAGTTAAAGCACACAAACACTGTGGCTGAAACAGTCTGTAGACTATGATGCTGAAACAACAACTCACACAGAAGAAGCTGTTACACTCTTTGTGGTCTACGATGCTGAAACAACAACTCACACAGAAGAAGCTGTTACACTATCCGTGGTCTACGATGCTGAAACAACAAATCACACAGAAGAAGCTGTTACACCCTCCGTGGTCTACGATGCTGAAACAACAACCCAAAGATGTTACATTGACCACAACAGCCACACCTTGAGCCAAAATTAACCATCGCTGCCACATAACCACGTGCTGAAACAGTATGAACGCAAATCCTGTTGCTGAAACAGCCTGCAATTTGCGATGTTGAAACAACATACAACAATAGTAACGAGAAGACAAATAAATAAGTTGTTACTCCAGCTGAAACAACAACACCCCACTCAACACCTTTTCAACTATTGTCATATCATTCTGTTGCGGGAGACTAGGATATCCTATTCTAGTATAGAGAGTCAATCTGACTAAGAATAGAACTCAGATGTACACATGTAATGGGATGATCAAATTGTATCGAGGGGATTCTCCTCTTTAAATAAGAGGAAATCATCATTAGAGAGGATCTTCTTTTGAGCTAAGAAAGGATTTTACAGAGAAGGATGTGTTTTACTTCAGATTGTAATATGATACAGTTGAAAGATGAATAAAACACTGTTCTGAGCATTTCTCTATAGTCCCTCTCGTTTCAGGGGAATCTTGTGAGAAGGGAGGGCCCACCTTCTTTACAAGATTCACCCATTAGCTTTGTAGTGTGTTAGTGTTATTTCTGTTCATGCCTTGATTAAATTCTGTTTTGCTGAAACACTACTTTACTGAACTCGGTTGTGCTGAAACTCTGCTTTACTGGTTGTTACATTGTTTTCATATAATTCATGCTTGGGTAACTGTTGATCATT
>ML880450.1:0-16273 GCA_009831015.1 Picea engelmannii | reverse complement strand
AGTTAGAAACATCAAGAATAAGAAATAAACAAAGAACTAATCTAATGACACTAAAAGAAACTAAAGTAGAGTGCATAAGGGAAATAGAACAAAAATTAAACAACATGCATGCCACCAATGGATAAGTTGTATTAGTGGGAAAACACCAAAGACAAAGGGAGACTTATGGGTCCCCTATTCCTCCAAGGGAGGGCTATTGAAACCCCAATTATTGATCTCTTCTTACAAGTAGCAAACTAGAAGGAAATGGTGAAGAAATCCAAATCTCATTCACTCAAGAGATGATGTGAATGGCTAAATGAAATGGTTCTTGTATGCTCTAGTGAGGAAAGAGGTTCCTCTAAGAGAATATAGGAATCATAACAATACAAATGAATTCTTGAAAATATAGTGCAACCATGGCCTCTTTTTGTAGCAAAGCTTTGAGGCATTATTCAACCAGTGTTTAGTGTGAACAAGGGGCTCTTTAGGGCACCCTTAGGTCTTTGACTAGTCCCCCACTCAGATTCAGCTCAGATTTGGGTATCAAATCGACTTGGGAGATGAACCAGAAGTGGGTGGAAGGCCGACCAAAATCATAAATGTGTTGTTTTGAGGTATGCGGGGCCTTTTGCGTCCACAGTCGTGCATCAAGTGCATGTGTGCTTTTTCGGAGTTCTTCGACTATCACATGTGCACGCGCTTCCTTTGTATCCTTAGCGCATGATGATTTTATAAACAATTGTGTAGTTTTGTGCCCTTTGGATGGATGAACTAATGGGTGTTTGGAGATGTTGGATTCCTGTAACCATTTGTGGATGAAATTCTAGTGATAACAGATACCCCTTGAGGTGTGAGGTTAGGAGCATACATATAGCCAAAACAAATCAATGTTTCTTCTACTGGGAGTAATTTTGTAAGAAAGAGTGTTGAGGGGAGTTTCAAGAAAGACCCGTTGGAGGGAGAGGGGAACTTGTGGGACCCAAACCTTTCTCCAGGTGTGGAAAAATAAAACTGTGTACAAACGAGGCGGGCATGCCCCATGATCGTGTCATGTAACTCAAAAATGTGTAAGATAGTAACTGAAGATGTGTGTTGATGTAGATAACTGAAACACCCTTTGGGGTAGTTTGATAATGGTAGAGGACAATTATGATGATGAACAAACTCTAAAAAGAGGTGATGACACTTGTAAGAAGTGTCGATGATACACAAGCATTAATAGCCTATCAAATTTTAGAGGTCTTCGATGAACATATAACAACTGCAAATAGTCACAAAGTAAGACCCACCGTAGCATGAGATGGTGTTGAAGTCAAATGTTATGGGGGTCAATGACAACAGAGAGTAATGATGGTTCTCTCTGTGTCGTCCGAGACTCCTCATTGTAAAGGTAATGAGAGCTAAGATATTGTCGCCCTTCTAGAAACTATGCTGATGTCGATAGAAAGGGAGACACAACTCCAATAAGCAAAGGGCTTCATGAAATCCACTAGATGATCTTAGGCACTGAGGAGGTACATGGACAAGGTCAAGATGTAGTGAGACTAAAGACTACCCTTGGTTGGGTATATATGTGAAGTATGAGTGGCAACAACCGTGAAACTAGGTCTAGTGTCAGGGGGACAACTAGACATGGGTTAAGTTGTGCGAGAGGCGGGACAAAGTGGACAAACTCAAATATCATGGGTACATGGAATGTGAGATACTCAGGGTTTTTGGACGATGTCAATAGGAGTAGAAGATAATGAATGCCCCAACCAAGGGAGACATAGGTTTCTTTTTCCATAAAAATAAGGTCACCAAGGGTGACGACAAAAAGCTATATAAATGCTGGAAACAAAGGCTTACAATATAATGAATTCCCTAATGGAGTCGTCAATATGTTGCATCCCTTTCGTCACCTAAATGAGAAAAATAAGGATGCTTACAAGTATAGTTGGGTTAGCTGGACAAGACAGTAGTGAATGCAAGATTTAGAAACATCAAGCATAAGAAATAAACAAAGAACTAAGCTAATGACACTAAAAGAAACTAAAGTAGAGTGCATAAGGGAAATAGAACAAAAATTAAACAACATGCATGCCACAAATGGATAAATTGTATTAGTGGGAAAACAACAAAGAGAAAGGGAGACTTATGGGTCCCCTCTTCCTCCAGGGGAGAGCTCTTGAACCCCCAATGATTGAGTTCTTATTACAAGTAGCAAACTAGAAGGAAATGGTGAAGAAATCCAAAGATCATTCACTCAAGAGGTGATGTGAATGGCTAAATGAAATGGTGCTTGTATTCTCTAGTGAGGAAAGAGGTTCCTCTAAGAGAATATAGGAAGCATAACAATACAAATGAATTCTTGAAAATATAGTGCACCCATGGCCTCTTTTTATAGCAAAGCTTTGAGGCATTATTCAACTAGTCTTTAGTGTGGACAAGGGGCTCTTTAGGGAACCCTTAGGTATTTGACCAGTCCCCCACTCAGATTCAACTCCGATTTTGGTGTCAAATCGACTTGGGAGATGAAATAGAAGTGGGTGGAAGGTCGACCAAAATCATAAATGTGTCGTTCTGAGGTATGCGTGGCTTTTTGTGTCCACAATCGTGCATTGGGCGCATGTGCATTTTTTCAGAGTTCTTTGACTGTCGCATGTGTGCGTGCTTCCTTTGTATCCTTAGCGCATGCTGATTTTATAACCAATTGTATAGTTTTGTGCCCTTTGGAAATGCATTTTTTGGGCCATAGATGAACTAATGTGTGTTTGGAGATGCTGGATTCCTGTAACCATTTGCGGAATAAATTACAGTGATAACACTAAGTGCTAGAGTTCTATCTATGTGATTGCAAATGCTTTGTGCATAGTGTATGTTGAGACTTGTAGAGCTAAGTGAAAGTGATTGTGAGAAGGATTTGTGATTAAACCTATCTTAGGGAAGGAGGATTTGACGAGGTGTGCGTAGATATCCTATCCTATGCAGAGTGGGATATTGTGGCTATGTGCTTGTAGAATATTGAGAGAAGATAATAAATAAGAGAAGAGTTGGTGGACATAGCCCCACACTGGGGTGAACCACATATATCATGTGTTATGGTTTCTTTGTGAATTTTGGTTATTGTCTTGTGTATGTAATTTAATATTAAGTGTAGTAAGGAATGTTTAGATGAATCTAGTATGATAACTTAGTGCTTAAATACTGTGAATAAATGCTAGATCTAATCGTTTTCCATATGCTAAGTGCTTAGATGTGTTATATCTAGTAGAATACTATGTTCTTCTGTAATTAGGGTTTGGATATGTGATGTGAATAAGGGTTAATTATTGTTGAATGTTAATTGCTAAGTGCTTTGTTAAGTGGTATAATCACAAATTTGTGTCCCAGCTAGGTTGCGGACATTTGAGTCCTACAACCACCCCTTCCTCTACCATAGGTGAGAATTCATCTGCTTCGCATGTGTGGTCGAAAGGGCTGGTAGTTAGGGTTTTGTTGGTGCATTGTTGAAGCATTGAAACCTGGGTCTACCCCTGTGCCAACCAACATATTGTCCCTTGACCAAGTTTTGGATATACTTAATGGTCATGTTTGACCTCTTTTGGGACTTCGACAGGTTGGTCGAAGGCGGAGCACAAGTCGAAGTGGAGATCGTAGGATCTTGGCCCCTTTTTAGGGCATTTTTTTGGATTAGGGTTTATGTAATGGGTATAGGATGTCAGCCCATGGGTTTACCCATGTTTAGGCCCATTTTGTAATGTATAAATAGATAGCTAGGCAATCTAAGAAAAGAGAATATGCTAAGTGCTAGAGTTCTATCTATGTGATTGCAAAGGCTTTGTGCATAGTGTATGTTGAGACTTGCAGAGCTAAGTGCAAGTGATTGTAAGAAGGCTTTGTGCTTAAACCTAGATCGGGGAAGGAGGATCTGGCAAGGTGTGTGTAGATCTCATGTCCTATGTGGAGTGGGTTTCTGTGGCTCTATGCTTGTAGAATATTGAGAGAAGATAATAAAGAAGAGAAGAGTTGGTGGACTATTGGCCCTTAACTAAGTTTTGAGGGTTCTTGGTCATGTTTGACCATTCTTGGACTTCAACAGCCTGTTGAAGGTGCAACACAAGATGAAGCAGAGATCGTGGGATCCTGGCCCCTTTTTGGGTCCTTTTTGGGATTTGGGATTATGAAACGAGTATGGGAAGGTCAGCTCATGGGTTTACCCATGTTTAGGCCTATGTAAAGTGTAAATATATGTCTAGGAAATGTAAGAAAGCGTGAGAAGTTATGAATGTTTAAGTGCTAGATCTATTTGATCAAAGGATTGTAATTTCTTTGTGTATACTATCTAAAACTTGCAGAGCTAAGTGCAAGTCAGTGTAAGAGACTGTGAAGGGCTTTGTGTTGTAACGCATGGAAGGAGGATCTAGCGAGATGCACAGATCTCCTATCCTTGGTGAAGTAGATTTTAGTGGATCTATGCATGTAACTGATTGAAGATTCTAATAAAGAATAAGAGTTGGTGGACGTAGCCCCAGGGTGGGGGCAAACCCCATAAATACTGTGTTATTCTGCTCTATGCGATGTTCTGATGTGTTTATGTCTTTTTTTATCTGCTAAGTGCTTGATATAGATAGATAGATAGATTTTTTTATGGTTTGTGCTTATGATGACCCTAGATGCTAGATTTAACCTATGTGAACTTGCTTAGTTCTCGAATCTGCTAGATCTAATCTATTTCTTTATGCTAAGTGCTTAGATACATCAGATCTGGATGAATGCTGTGATGTTTTGTTTTATCTATGAAGTAGATATTGGTTAAATAATGATGAAATAACTATGCTAAGTGATCTATTAAGTATTGTAATCATAGATTTGTGTCCCAGCTAAGGTTGCAGACACCTGAGTCTTGCAACCACCCCTGCCTCTACCTCAGGTGAGACTTCATCTGCTTCGCAGGTGTTGCCGAAATGGTCGGTAGTTAGGGTTTTGTTGGTGTGATGTGGTAGTGTTGAACCCTGGGTATGCCCCTATGTCAACAAATGGTTTCATTTCCAGGACCTGAAACTGTGATTATTGGGAACTAAGAAAGAAGAAGCTTTGTGCGAAGATTCGTCCTGAAATTGTGAAAGCTTAGTGTGTAGATTTGTTTCTCTAGTGCGCAGTATTCTACTTAGTTTGACAAGCTCTGTTCTTAAGAAGTCTGATCTGAAGAAAAGAGGTAACATCTGAAATCTTTGTGCTCCGATAAAGGTAAAAGTGAGAATTTTTTATTAAAAGAGGTAAGATCTGCAAGCTCTTTGATATGATAAAGGTAAGAATAGTGAAAAGTTTTAGATTTGAAAGTTCTATACTCTGTAGGAGTAATACAAGTGGAAAATTTTTGTTTCAATAGTATGAATCTTGGTATGTTTGATAGACTCTATCTTATCTTGAAAACTAGGGCATTAATAGATGAAAGAAGGTTCGATATGAGTAGATCTAATAAGAATAGTGAAAGATGTGTTATACCTATGCATAGAAAGAAAGTTTGGACTAAGAAATGGATGCAGGATCCTAGCAAGAAATGTTTGCAGGTTAGCCCCTATGATCCTAGCACGCAGTATAGGAAAGGTCGAGGATCATTTAAAAGAAAGAGAGGAGTAACTCTCTGTTACAGTTGCAAAAAATCAAGACATCTTGCTAAGGAATGCCCTAGAAGAAGACCTAGTTGTCTTTGTTGCAAAGCTATGGACCACGAAGTATTGGATTTCCCTATAATGATTGCTAATATTGAAGAAATGAACATGAGACAAGAAAACCTTCAGGAAGATCCAAGAACTAAGATTATGGAAGAACCCCACAACGAATCAGAAAAATTATTGCTACATATGAAAGAAACATTGAACGACCACTGACATATCAGTTTATCAGAGATATTCAAAGAAAAAGAATTCATTGAAGAAATATTAGGAGACTTCGACGTTGACTGTGTTCTAGATGAGGAAACACAGGTGAATATTATGACAGAAAGAACTTGGGAGCTTCTAGGAAAGCCTTCTATGATTCCTTCACTGGTAGGAATTGGATTATTCAGAGGAAAATTGATAACCCTATGTGGAAGACTTACCAAGATACCTATGACTGTCAATAGAACTTCGACATAAGAAGATTTTGAGATTATTAAATTTATTGAGGACAGCGCACCATTTACCATGTTACTAAGAAAACCTTGGATTAAAAGAGATCAATACATAAGGAAGGAAGAAGAAGACATCTTAGAACAGAAGCAACAAGAGTTAAAAGATTTTATAACTAGAAGGATCGCACACATGATTGAAGAACTGGAGAATAGATCACATATATTTAACAACAATGACATAAATGTTGAAGTTTCAATAACACTAGAGGACCCACAGAAGATTGAAATACCTAGTCCAGATAAAGAAGAAGTATCACCCTCGAATCTCAGGAAATAATCTCAATAACACAAAGTCACCATATCAAGAGAAGAGAAGAATCAGAATGGGAAAAAGAATATCGAGACGAATCTCACTAGAAACAAGGATAGAAAACTAAGTAAGAAGAGGGATAAGATCGAAAATTTGCAGAAAGATCCAGAAGGAACCTCGCAGAAGAAAACTTTGCAAAATTGGAGCTTCGTTGGGATATCAGAACAACGTTGCATGGCACTTCACCATGGTCAAGAAATATAGTCATTGGATACATTATAACCGTTCGACCGACCCTCTGAACGGGAAGAAAGGCATTTATGGTTCGCCACTAGACCATTGGATCATGCCACAATGGACATACCAGAGTTAAAGAAGGCTTCATACCCATTGCAAGCGACCTATTGTCAATTTACCTATTTATTTCGTCACGCCATGCACCGAGAACACTTTTGATAAATGTGAATTTGATCTCATAGAATTGTTGATTTTACACAGTGGTCATTGTGCTATTGCCCTCTATCCTATTGTAGTGTCTAAGTTACCCTCCAAACTCAAATATTTCCAACCCCCAGTGTGTATGTCAGACGAGTTGAGCGTTGTAGAGAAAGTTGTTGAAGAAGTTATGATTGACCTCATGACTGAAAGAGTCATGTCAATATCTATAGGTGTATAAGAATAATCGACGAGAGGACTGCCAACCTCTCCATTGACTGCTCGAGGAGCTAGACCATCCCGACCATCATATGAAAAGTGAACCAAGAACAGGGATGATCTAGCGAATGCCAAATTGATCCTGACTATATTACCCACCTACATACCACCTCTGAGTGGTGCAATAAATAGAGACAATGTACCTATAGATTTTGAGTACACCTTGGTCACTGCGTACCTCCCAAAGGGGATCCGCACATCTCGAGCATACCAAGATAAGATTGCAGCATTGAATTTCAATGACTTCAACCTCAGATATCGTAAATTCTATAACATGCTCACCCCACATAAGTACCTAACTAGAACTAAAGGGAAAAACTTGAATATCGTCCCTCAACAATGGACTATGGACCTCGAGCACTCCACTTTGTTGAATGTCATGAATATTCCCCACTTCAGAAGACACCAAGAGGTGAATGCATGTGTCACTTTACTGTTGTCTTGTTACCATGGTGGTTATTTGTGGCTAAACCACCGTATAATAGTTGATCCGATGTTGATCAATCGGATCACAAGGTTGAGTATGCAAGGACCTGATCCATAAGATTTTTACCTTGAAAAAGCCATGGATCACACTCTAGCATAGAGGATCAAGGACACCTATGAAGATGTTGAGAAGGGAAAGTGAGGCTACAAGGTAGCTTCTATAGAGAGTGGCGTAGTGTGCCTCGCTTGTCAGTTTATTGAAGGGAAGTTAGTAAGAAAGAACTGACCTACCCAAGTCACCTGTTTTGTAGTTGACCTTGCAGGGAAGTGCGTGGAAGGCCTTCAAATGAACTGGGAGAAATACCTGGTGAACCAGTTGGAACTTGACTGCAGAGAAGCACAGGATCAAGGATATGAATTTCATTTCAGCTAGCTCTTTATCCTTATAGATTTTATTACCTGGGAGATGTCGTAAGGTGTAACCTTCCCGGACATCGAGCCTTTTGAACCACTAGTCACGAAGTTTGCTACCCTTTGGAATTCAAGTGACATGAACAAACAGTGACAGTCAAATGTTGTTTTTCATACCTACTACAACCATTTGAATATAGCCATCCATTCTGAGCCTCGCATGACTCTGAATTCTCTACACCGGTTCTGGCCTTTGATGAAGCTCAACGCAAATTAGCATTTTATTTACATCACAGTGTGCACCGATGAACACAAGCAACAAATTCAATCCTACTATAAGATGACAGAGAAGGACTTGGAGGAGATCACTAAGGACTGGTCGACGGACCTCCTTATTCTAGCATACCCTATAGAGATATCCGACATCGACAACCCATAAACTATGCATGATACACCTAGACCTAGCAAAACAAAGAAGATCGAAGAAGTCCAAGAAATAGACAGTGCATACATGAATACTGCTTCCATATCACCAGAGAAAGGAGGTGATGGAGAAGAGTTGAATGACAAAGAAGTTGAATAGAAGTAAGGAGATGAGGTTGATCCCCTGAAGAAGAGGAAATCGCCTCCGAAACCTTCCTTCTAGAAGAAATCAAAGGCCACCATGACCAAGATGTAGACTGTCCTCACCTCTAATTACTTTAACTTCCTCATGACAACCCTGCAAGATGTTTTGCTAGAAATAGTAGAGAAACAAGAAGCAAAGAAAGAGGAGATGTATGATTGAATTGAGACTGAACTCTGAGGTGTATAGCAGGCCCTACAGTCCATCCGCGCAGTCTCCACCACATCGAGAGAACTAGAATTTGGAGATGAGCCAACTCAACTCCACCGCCTAGCCAATACAGTCGAAGCTCGCCTTCGATGAGCACAAGAGGAAACAGAACAAGCCACCCAGTATTTGATGCAAGTACAAGGAGTACTCATAGAGAAACGTAGTGCTGCAGAACAGGAAAATTTTTCTCTCCAAGCGAAGTTTGATGAAGAAAAAGCACAGCTACAGCAAGGAAAAGAAAAGTTGCTCGCAGAGCAAATTGAAGTGAAAGAAGCAGTCAACAGAGCACTTCACTCCATGATAGTCATATAAATAAATAAAGAGGATCGAGTCTCGCGGTAAGTAGAACAACTTGTATAAGTCATCCAACAGTTACAACAACACATAGTAGACTTATAGCTCAGTGCAGTGCCCGAGACCCCACAGGATGTAAGGGATCAAAGAGAAGCAACTGCTCAAAGCACAGTTGAGAAAATAAAATCCCTTTCTATGGAATGAAAGCAACTTACTTATCGCAGTTCCTAGACCTACGAGCAACTCATGAAAAATCCAGAATTGAAGGAACTGGAGTCACAGCTCCAAGAAGCGAAGCATCAAGCCAAAAATATATAGGCACAGTTGAAGACCCTATTAGTTGTGGAAAGAATGAAGCAATCCCAAGAGTAGTGGACCACTCAACAACAGATCCACACTATCTAGAGCAGAGTTATGGAGGTAACTCAAAAACTCCAACCTATACAAGAAAAGGATTACCAATTGTTTACAGAGGTAGAAGGCTAAGGGACAGAGCTAGAGAAGGTTGTCACTATAGCTAAACAACATCTAGAAGGACCTGTGAACGATGCAGTCATCAAAGAGTTTGTTGAACAAGAGGTCACAACACAACAACAAGTCAAAGAATCTCAAGCCAAGATCAAGGTGTTCGAAGAAGAAATAGTCAAACCAGAGTGACTCGGGACAAGTCACAGGTTAGTGTTGGGGGCCTGTTGGCCCTTGACCAAGTTTTGAGGTTTCTTGGTCATGTTTAACCATTCTTGGACTTCGACAGCCTGTCGAAGGTAGAGTGAAAAATGAAGCAGATATCACGGGATTTCAACCCCTTTTTGGGTCCTTTTTGGGATTTGGGATTATGTAAAGGGCATGGGAAGGTTGGCCCATGGGTTTACCCATTTTTAGGCCTATTTTTTTAAGTATAAATAGATGTCTAGGTAATGTAAGAAATGGGGAGAAGTTATGAAGGGATAAGTGTTATATCTGTGTGATCAAAGGATTGTAAGTGCTCTGTGCATACTATCTGAAACTTGTAGAGCTAAGTGCAAGTCAATGTAAGAGACTGTGAAGGGATTTGTGATATAACGCAGGGAAGGAGGATCTAGCGATCTGCACAGATCTCTTGTCCTTGGCGAAGTAGAATTTTGTGGCTCTATGCATGTATCTGATTGAAGACGATAATAAAGAAGAAGAGTTGGTGGATGTAGCCCCAAGGTGGGGGTGAACCACATAAATATTGTGTTATTCTTCTTTGTGTGATGTTATGATGTGTTTATGTATTTCTTTATCTGCTAAGTGCTTGATATAGATAGATAGATAGATTTTTGTATGCTCTATGCTTATGATGAACCTAGATGCTAGATTTGACCTGTGTGAACTTGCTTAGTGCTCAAATATGCTAGATCTAATCTATTTCTTTATGTTAAGTTCTTAGATACATCAGATCTGGATGAATGCTACGATGTTCTATTTTATCTGCAAAGTAGATATTGGTTAAATAAAGATGAAATGGTAGTGCTAATTACTCTATTAAGTATTGTAATCATAGATATGTATCTGAGCTAAGGTTGTAGACACCTGAGTCCTACAACCACCCCTGCCTCTACCTCGGGTGAGACTTCATTTACTTCACAGGTGTTGCAAAAAGGGCTAGTAGTTAGGGTTTTTTTGGTGCGCTGTTGTAGCATTGAACCCTGGATCTACCCCTGTGCCAACAAATGGTTCCATTGACAGGACTTGAAATTGTGATTGTTGGGAACTGAGAAAGAAGAAGCTTTGTGCAAAGATTCATCCTGAGATAGATGTATAGGCAATGTAATAAAGGGGGAGAATTTATGAATGGCTAAGTGCTAGATCTGTGTGATCAAAGGATTTTAAGTGCTCTATGCATACCGTCTGAAACTTGCAGAGCTAAGTGCAAGTCATTGTAAGAGACTGTGAAGGGATTTGTGTTGTAACACAGGGAAGGAGGATCTAGCGAGCTGCGTAGATCTCTTGTCCTTGGAAAAGTAGATTTGTGTGGCTCTGTGCATGTATCTGATTAAAGATGCTAATAAAGAAGAGTTGGTGGACGTAACCCCAGGGTGGGGGTGAACCACGTAAATACTGTGTTATTCTTCTCTATGCGATGTTCTAATGTGTTTATGTCTTTCTTTATCTGCTAAGTGCTTGATATAGATAGATAGATAGATATGTTTATGCTCTGTGCTTATGATGACCCTAGATGCTAGATCTGACCTATGTGAACTTGCTTAGTGCTCGAATATGCTAGATCTAATCTATTTCTTTATGCTAAGTGCTTAGATACATCATATCTGTATGAATGCTATGATGTTTTGTTTTATCTATGAAGTATATATTGGTTAAATAATGATGAACTGACGGTGCTAAGTGCTATATTAAGTATTGTAATCATAGATCTGTGTCCCAGCTAAGGTTGCAGACACCTGAGTCCTGCAACCACCCCTGCCTCTACCGTGAGTGAGACTTCATCTGCTTCACAGGTGTTTCCTAAAGGGCCGGTAGTTAGGGTTTTGTTGGTGCCTTGTTGTAGCATTGAACCCTGGGTCTACCCCTATGCCAACATGGACGTATCCCCACATTGGGGTGAACCACGTATATCTTGTGTTATGGTTGCTTTGTGCATTCTAGTTATTGTCTTGTGTATGTAATTTAAGCTTAAGTGCAGTAATGGATGTTTATATGAATCTAGTATGATAGCTTAGTTCTTAAATGTTGTGAATAAATGCTAGATATGATCTTTTTCCATATGCTAAGTGCTTAGATCTGTTAGATCTGGTAGAATACTACGTTGTTCTGTAATTAGGGTTTGGATCTGCGATGTGAATAAGGGTTAATTACTGATGAATGTTAACTTCTAAGTTCTTTTTCAAGTGGTATAATCACAGATATGTGTCCCAGCTAGGTTGTAGACATTTGAGTCCTGCAACCACCCATGCCTCTACCTTGGGTGAGACTTCATTTGCTTCACAGGTGTTGCCAAAAGGGTCGGTAGTTAGGGTTTTTTTGGTGCGTTATTGAAGTGTTGAACCTTGGGTCTACCCCTTTACCAACAATAATGGAGCATGGTAGAAACTTCAGAAGGTTGGACTTCTTTAGGCAGTTTATAATAAATACTAGAAAACCTCCTGCTGAAATTTGGGATGGTTTCATCTTTCATTCTTCTCATGGAATAAAACTCTGAAAGGAGTAGATCCCATGACTTTCTCTCACCCCAAAACCTACATAAATATTCCCTCATTTCATCCCACGAGCCAATCAACTGAGGTTGCAGATGTATGAACCATGATTTGGCATCTCCTTGTAAGGACTAAGAAAAGGCCCTTATAGACACATCATCATGTTCGATCTAAAAAAGGTCTATGAAATGCTCAAAGACCTGAATATTCTTTTCATCTAACTTTCCATCAATCTCTCCATCAAACCTAGGAATATACTTATAATGTTTCAGAGGAAATTCATGAAGGATGGAAGGAAATTTAAGAGGACTACATATTTCTTGAATTATTGAGGGTGCAGGGTTAAGAACAAAAGGTACAAGCTCAGCTTTGGTTTCATTAATCTCACAAGAATGATCATGAACATCATATGTCTCAGAGGAAGGATCTTGGTGAATATCATTTATACAAGAAGGAGGTATACCTACAGTTTGCAATGAAGGATATACAAGGGTAGATCTCTGGGATTCATTTAAACACGATAAGTGAAGAAATGTTCTTTTGAAAAACTTAGGAAAGGACAAGAAGATATTGATAAAATAGAAAAGTAATTTATGAACTAAAATTAAGCTCGAGTACCTTATTTTTCCATATTTCTCTTCCATATCTCCGTCAATAGGTCTCATTCTCCATTGGAGTCTTTGAATCGCATTTGAAGCTTGATTGGAGTCACCATGGAAAATTTAGCTCTAGATTCCTCTGCCAGTGGAATCACCTTCAATTGATTTTTTGATGTGTGGAGTCACTAGAGAAGAAATACAGTCAATATGTGCCTAAGTATCTACTACTCTCAAACCTCAGAACTCAACCATGTCATTCTTTCCTAGGGAAAATTTTCAATTTCATTCCCGACAACGATGCAAAAATGTTATCACTCTGTAAATATGTTCGGTTGATAGAAAGACGATAGAGGTAACTTTTTCAACCAACTTTGAGACCTAGAACTAGCCTTTCAAATCTGGAAAGGGCTCTCTCAAGATACATGGTCTCGGTGCAAGATATGGCTTTAAATCTGTGCCTAGATTTAACACTGTAAGATAATAAGTTCTAGTTTCATTGGTGTAATATAGTAGGACCTCGGTCTATGGAGTCAATTTGAGGAAATGATGGAACCAAATGACTCAGTGACTGAGCTTGAGAGGATAAAGGATAAGTGAGAAACAATCCTCAGTGTAAAATCATTGAGTGAGGTGGGGAGAAAACATAGAAAGCAACTCGGAGCACCGCTGAGGATGAATTCAGAGTTAACTTTTAGAGGAAATATGTTTTTTTCTAAATGGCGCGAACAAGGGGCATTGTGCAGCGAATCCACAGGTTCAAAATTTCATTCTGAGTTAGACAGAAAAATATATGAATAAAGGAAGTAGGAAGTACATACATAAGGAAGGGAAAAAAATACATCCAACTACTACAATTAGAATCTTTTCATAAAACTACAGGACTTTTGCAATAAGCTTCAAACGAACTCAAATTACATTCAATAGATGTTGTCTGTACTAAATTTTTCCAACCAACCCTGTTTACATGAAAATTATCCAAATATATAGAGATCTAATGTCACCCTTGGTTGCTAGGGTCAAACTACTCCCTCCTAGAATCATGGATTTGTTTTCTTTGAAAGAGAACAATAACTTCAACGGATTCACTAAAAATAGAAAACCCAACTTTGCTACATCATAATCGTAACCGAAATATTCTTTTCAATCATTGATCATGATAAAAATTTGACCATATGGTTGTGATAACTCATCATGTTCATTTATGGACACTCTTTCACCCTTGCACAACAAGTCTGCTACGTAATAGTAACCTACAACAAAAAACACAGTGAATTGCGCAATGAGATGGGAAAATAGGCATTAAAGATGACACCATATCTCACTAATAAAACACTATTTTCCAAAAATGAGGTAGGTGTTTGTATCTAACATCTTTATAAATAAAAACCTCTCTCGGTTTCTCAAAATTCATCTCCAGCTGGCCGGAATACATGTCTCAAAAACATGTCTCGGACAGGAAATCATGAAAACTGAAAACTAGGGCTCAAATATTCCTTCGAATCTCCCAAAATATGAAACATTTTTTAAATCTGAGAGAGCTTTTTATTATTTTGTTTGTCTTCAATAAAAATTTCTTAGGGATTTTCCAAATTCCTTTTGAAACTAACCCTTGGAGATGTTAGATGATGCCAGGCATAAAACCGATATGGTTGCTAAAATGCATGACTTTGCAAATTGTTGGAAAACCTCTAACCTTAGCTATGAAAATCATGGTGCTAACAAGTAGCATATCCAAGAGAAAGGTGGTCTCATCATGAGCGAGCCTTCTCATCTCTATGAAATTATTTTGCATAACATTGTCACCTCTAGTCACCAAGCCAGGACAGTGTCCCTCAACTCTTCCCTTCAAGCATAAAAGAAAAAGATCAAAAGAAATGAAGCTAAGAATAAACAAAATTGAATGGGATAGGGAAAAATGGCATCTATGACAAGGTCCATCTCGCCCTCTACAAAGGCACCCACAGGTAAGATCTACATTTCCCTGTTATCACTGCACCCCATGCCCAAACACTTACCCCACACGACCTCACACACTTACATGACCTATATTAGTTCTCACATGGGAAACACCCCAAACGTAAGGAGGATTATCCCAATAGGACACCCTGAGACCTTCTCCAAACCTGACTTGGTAAATTGCATAATGTCTTTGAGAATTTGTCTAGGTAAAGTGGGGTTTCATGCACATGTTTGGGTAATTTAATTATTGGATGTGATTTACATGTTATGATTGTTGTGACTTATGAACCAATGGGGGCCATACTTGTTGTTGTTGCAGGACTTTTCCTGGTGGAAAAGTACATGTGGGGGAATGATTAACTCAGACCTCCATGGGGTTGAAGGCCCGTAGATGGATGTTGTAACCCCAACCAGGGGAAAGAAGCCATAAAAAACTTACACCAAGAAGAAAGAAGGAAATTTTCCTTGGAGACACTCTGGCATACCTAGACCTAGGGATTTCTTTCTCTTCCACCTGGATGTTGACCTTTCAAAGCCCAAGACATCACCATTATGACCCTAGACATCATCCATAGATAGGGTTTTCATATTAAGGGAAGTTGTGAATTGGTTGACACGTGTGGGAATCATCCAGGGCCTTTGGAGGCCAAATGTTCTGCATATGGATCCCAACGTTCCCCTTTAGGGGCTCAACGCCACCCTAGAAGGGCATGGCGTCACCCTTAAAGATGGCTTGAGGGGTTAATTATTTTATTTATGTAAAAAACTGGATTTTAATGTAATTTGGCCAAGTCAACATTTATTTGACCTAAAATTAATTAAAGGTCATTAGTTTCATATAAATAGAGAGAAAGTACTCTCATTTTTTCATCATCACTCATCACTCACTAAGTGTGGTCTGAAATTTGTGCCCTATTTGGGAGTTATTGGGTAAAATAGGGAGGCTCACTTGTCTTGGAGGCTAAAATTTGCAACTTGGATCATTTCTTGGTGAAGTTACTTGGCAATCTAGGGTTTTATTACTTGAGTATTCTTGGTGAAGTAAGTAAATCTGCAATTCTTCATTTTATTGTGAATGTTATAGTATATTTTCTTATTCATGTTAAAGGTTATGAAATTGCTTGCTTGACAAACCCTAGGAGTAAAGGATTTAAGTTACTACTTCTTTGCTCTTAATTTCATAGACTTTACTAAGGTTATTTAACTTAGATAAACTTCTAAAGCCCTAAATACTAGCACTTTAGAAGCCATTATCTAGTTATTGTTGCTCTTAATACCTATCAATAGTCTAAGGAAGGAAGATTTTCTAAGGCCTAAAATTGCTTACTCTCTAGTGAATTTGTCCTTAGGGTTTGGATGTTTGAGGCCTTGAAGTGCCAATACCTCCTCCATCCACCTCTTCTCCTTAGACAAGTATAATCATTATCATTTCTACCTCCAAGTGAAAACTGTCACCTATTGACTCTATTA
>WSFP011480404.1:0-16273 GCA_009831015.1 Picea engelmannii | reverse complement strand
TTTATCATTATGTAGCTACTTTAACTTGCAACTTTCTTGTTGCAATATCTAACAGTTCTTGAAGTGTTTTCAACTTCATGAGTTAGCAATAATCACATCATTTCAGCTGTTATCATAATCATTTCTATGTTATATAATATATATATGCATTCACCCAAATGCATTCAATAATTCCTGTAATATCACTTGTAACATTTTTAACAGATCCAAAAAGTGATCTCAACATTGTAACAAACAACAATCCAATCACTTTCAACTAATATTCATATTAAATATAATGCAACTATCCATCATTATGTATTTTCAACACCATAGTCTTTTCATAATGCAACCATTAATTACTAAATAAAATAACAATCGATGTACCAATACCCATGGCCACATTTACGAAATGCATCCCTGCATTGACTACATAATACCACATAACTATGTCATGCATTCCACCATGATGAGATGGAAGGTCTAGCCAATTCACCAACACATCATCCAAACTCTTCCTAATATTGCTCGCCTGACTATTTGGATACCTTCGTTTTCAACCCAAACACAACACCAATAATATAATTCTTAAGTGCTCTTCAGTGTTGGCAAAGAGGTTTCGGTCCAAACATCATCTATACATTAGATACCATTGATCACTCACATAGCGCTATAGCCCTTCCATATCCAACCATCTCATGGTCTCACAAATGACTATCTCTATGGATATTTATTGTTATATCAAGAGTATGTCTCTTGACTTGACATGGTTATGATCTCATAATCAATCATAACAAAATATGAAACTGACATGTTATATAAATGCATTATAGGATCAACAACATTTATATACTCTAGGCCTTTTCCATTACATATCAATTTAAATATTGAAAAAATTAACTGAGGGAATTCTTACCTCAATTCCCTTCAACATCTATGCATCAAAAGAAACTAAATGCATACTTACATAATTTTTATCAACCTACTTGATGCTATTTGATAAACTGGTATTTGTAAAATCTCTTGAGCTTTCTCTTCCACCCTTTCGATTACCATTCCTACCACCCTCATGTGTCTTCACATAGATGTAAGTCATAAGCAACAACAACAACATCCACATCTTTAACCATGCTATATCATTTTTCCTAAATACACAATCCATAATCCATAATTAGTAATATTGAATTTCTATAACATCATTATTGCATGTATATAACACCAAACTATTCTAAGTCCTCAAGCATGCCATATGCATATCCAAGCATGATCATATGAAAAATGCACATCTATATGCACCAAGCATTCACTATCAGCATGCCTACTAATGCATAATTCATTCTAACTTAATTGTACACATGATGCACTCTAGTGCATTTATGTTTTAATTCACTTATTTGTTTATTTATTTATTTTGTAGCTAGTTTTCCTTGAATTTCTTCATATCCTTGTTGCCATGTGTATTCTTGTTCTTCTCATTTTCACTATTGTTCCATCATCTGAACACTTTCCATTCAAGTTCCACTTGGCCATTCTACAATCCAACTAATGTGTTCTATTTTCAGCAGCCTCTCCTAGGCAATCATATCCAAAATTTACCTTTATGAAACATTCCATAGCCTTGGAATGAAGTAGCTTACAACATTCCATCACTTTACTATCACAACATTCCTAAATCAATACTGTTACTCCTAGTTGTCCATTAGGTTACTTCATTAGCATTTCCCTATGAAACCATACCTTTCACACTTAATACCATTCCCAATGGAAGTCTATTTTCATTCAGTGACACTTTTCAAGTGAAAGAGAATTCATTTTTCTATCTCCAATTTCTCTGCATTAACATCTTGCTTCCACTATGAATTCTGATATCAAAAGTGGATTTCTTTCACTAAGTAATTTTAGACAAGTATCTGAGTCATATCTAACAAATACTTTCCTGGAAATCCTATGTTGGACACATAGAGATTATTTACACACAACCTCTTAAGCTCTTTGTTTTCTTCCGCATCAATCTTGCAACCGTTTACACATTTCTACCTTCAAGGCTATGGAGCCTTAATTTTCCTTTATATGCCCATAAATGACATTATTAACCTACTAGATTCATATCCTATGTGAGGATTCTTTCCTTTGTTAAACCTGCAATTTATTCACACTCGGTAGAAACTAAATAATAATCCCTCTATTCTGCCCTTCTCAAGTTCTTTATCCACTTCTCATTACTTTCCATGTAGTTTTTAATTCCCTCACCCAAATTTTGTAAGCTATGTCATGCTTCCATGACTCTGATACATGATCCTAGTCTTGAATCGATCTGATTATACCTCTAATTCTATCAAATCTGTAAGGAAGCATTTTGTTAGAATTATACATATCATAAAAATTTGTCAATTAAATTTACATGTACTTTTTCTACTCAGTTCATGAAGAATTATATCACAATTATCCAAATTAAAACAATTCTGGGTCATTCTCCTATGAATCACATTTCCAACGACTATACTCTTTCCCCGATTTGATTTCTGAGCTGAAAGTTATGGCTTCCTGAAAAAACCACTTCACCCCATTTTTGCATTTTCTCCACTTGTGAAATTTTATTCAAATTCCAACTTCAGTCAACTGCATAAGAAAATATGTCAAGAAATATAGAAACTTTATATGAGGCATAGATAAAAAAAAAATGACAAGGAAGTCATACAAATTCTCATATTTTCAATCTGATGCTCTAGTTAAAAAATACAACAATCTGGAAATGACAACTTTCCCCTTTTTCACCTCTTTTTCTAGACTTAGAATTTTTGGCAAAAATGGCTATCTCTCAATCCTGCGCACTTATGAAATTTTTTCACTACACCAAAGTTTTTTTTCTTGATTATTAAATAAAATGTTGAGTACATACAATGTTTTAGTTTCATGATCTGGGGTGACGTTTCTTCCTCCAAAAATCTCAAAAATACCCAAAAAGTGGCCCATAATAGTGGATTTTGGCCTATTTCAGCATCCCCATTCCAATCCCATTAGGATTTATTCAATTTGTTTGTCGGTTATTTTTGTGTCTTCTTTATGGATACTATCAATGAATTTCGTCTTAATCTGGACATCGTCCAATGATCTGGACCTAGATCTCTAAAAACCATTATTTTGTCATTTCTGACAAATGAAAGCCTAAATGGATAAGGACCCTCTGTAGAACTTTTATAGAAATCATCTCTGCGGACAAAATCCATAAGTTTCATCCCAATATGACTTTATATGCTCTAGTTATGGCCAAAATAGGAAAATGGATGCAAACTTTGTTTTTTTTTTAACACTGTGGAGAAGTTTTGCCTACGGGGCAACTGCACCGTTGATCTTAAAATCAAAATAAATCTAGATCATCTGTCGAAGGTTCCCATTCAAACTACTTAAGAATTGAGCTCAAAACGGACTCCGAAAAGAGAGTATCGAAGAATATTCCTTTTCGATACCATCATAGCTTTTTATTTAGAGTTCACAAAATTAGGTAAGTTTCACCGCTTTGACCCAAGGGTATCAAAGAATATTTCATTTCAATATCGTTAGAAATGATCACTTGGGGTTCCAAAAATTAGGTAAATGTCGCCACTCCAACCAAAGGGTATTGAGGGATATTCCCTCTTGATACCATTCAAACGTTTCCTTTGGAGTTCAGAAGGTTGATGAAGTTTCACTACTCTAACCAGGGGGTGTCGAAGAATATTCCCTTTCGATACCTGGACACTCGAAGTTGAAAAGATTCGGAAATCTTTGGTGCTCCGACCAGAAGGGTATCAGAGAATATTCTCGATCGATACCTTATCACTCAGAGTTGAAAAGATTAGGCAATATTCATCGCTTCGTCTAGAAGGGTATCAAAGAATATTCTCGATCGATACCATCAGAACTCTTTTGAATGAGATGTTTCGAAAAATCCTTTTCGAAAACACATCTCAACGAGATCTGACGGCTGAGAAAGATCCCGAATGATCTAACAACTCTCGTTCTTTTGGGATCCTGCTATTGGCTTCTCTTGATTCCCAACTCTGAAGTCCTTCCAACACTTCCTTTCCTGAAGGCTTGTCGAGAATGCCTTTCTCAGACTTCTAAGATTGAATCGTGACTGTTGATTTCCTATGACTTCCCAAATGACCGAAAATGAAGGCAGACCGTCGATTTACCTCATTTCTCAAACCCCCAAAATGAATGTCGTATGTCGATCTAGTAAAATTTTCAAACTTCAAAAACATTAAGATTTTTGTTTTTTAAAGAGTGAATTTGGGTCGCTAATCTCAAGATCGGACACGATCTCGACCGTCGATTCTCTAAAAGATTCCCCGCGCTACCGCGACCATTAAAATTCTGAATTTTTGTTTTCAATCTTCCCAGTCAAATTCGACTCTGCAACTCCACAGATTGAATCCATTAAACTTCTCATGAATCAAATCTAAACACAGATTTTCTCATGAATTTGGGGATTTCACTCTAATTTTTCCACCATTTTCTGCAAAATTCATACCAGTTGAATATGTAACAGTGAATCTGCCTGATTTGCACCCATTCTAGCCCATACAAGTCTGGTGTTTCAACCAGAATCTCTGATACCAATCTATAACATACCCAACCACCCACAGGCTGGGCACACTGCCTCCAAAACTCACTTCTAAACCGATTTTGAATTCTGATAATAATTAATTTGAAATCAAACATGAAAGACTCACGTGCATTAATCAATATCCATGCTACAACATAAAATAAATAAATAGTGTACCATGCACAACATATAACCAACAAGAATGCACCCAGAAATACATCTAAGAGATAATTAAATACACAACAGAAAATACATTGTACAGAAAACACAGAGAGCACTTATCTTTCAAGTAAACATTCACCAACTGGATGCAGACCAAGGACATTCCTCCCAACCAGAGACATTGTTGTTCATTTAATCTCAACAACATGTCACCCCCAAGCCAGGGCTATGAATCCATAAGGATGGGTCCTAGGCCAAATATAAAACACACAACAGTTGGCTAACTAGCTCGCAGGTTTCCTAACCACACATCAAATCTGAATTTCCATCTCTCTCCCCCCCTCAGCCTGCACAACCCAAAGAAATTAACACCTTTCTTTGCCATGCAATCCCTCAGGTTGTTCCATTTCTCTCCAGGGATCCAGTGCTACTGGTAAGGAAATATCCCTACTGGAAATTCCAAGGATTCTCAGTTGTGGACAGTTCTTTCTGAACTACCATCAATCTCATGCACTAAGGCACCCATTCCCTCTTGGAATGATCAATAATTTATTACAACCATGTAGCGATGACTCTCTTCCTCCAACCATTCGTTTCCATGCCCCCCCCCCCAAGAGCACACAAATTCCGCAAGAGTGAAATGAGGAATTCTAAAATGAAATGATTAACCAAGAGCAACCCCCAAATGTCCCACAGGTAGGGTTTATATAATTACATGAAAACAAGAATCACATGGCCTTCCTCCTAAGAAGCTCATGTAACCCCTTTTCTCCATAAAATCAATTATGGGTAAATCAAATATAATAAAAAGACTTAGCCCCTTAAGCCCCCTCTCTCATGGAATCATAGCCCCCTATCTCTTTCGTCCTTGTTTTTCTTGCATCCAACGATGCATTTTTTTATTAATGTATATATATGTATTACATTTCCTAGGCACTCTAGCCCCTTTTCAACTTTACCAGCTCACCAACCTAAGTCACAATTACATAATACATTATAGTTCATAAGGGTTAAAACTAGGGTGTTACAGTTTTGTAGGAATTGTAACACCTTATTGTATCTTCCTGCTCCATATTGCACTGGCCTCCATATGCATATGTGTAGCGCCTTATTTTCTATATCTTTTTCTCATATGACTTTATGTTTTGGAGGAGCCATTAGGACTAATGGAAAATTTGGGTTATCATGATATAAATATGTGAGGGTGTAGACATTTCAATAGTAACACTCTTGAGTTTACTACTTCAGGGTGCCTATGCATTGTCCTCCAAGTATATATAAATCTAAATGGAGCTTTTATGGATCATTTCGGGCTTTTAGTTACACTTTAGGACTATTAAAGGTACGGATGAATGATATTTTAATGGAATTGTGATGTACTAAAAATCCATGTTTACAGATCCATGCTTCTTTATATTTAAGGTTTTGCTTACATGTATTTAATCATGCATATATTAAGTATTTAGAAGGGCATTGTCTAATTGTTCTATGTTTTGACCTTTTTCGTAGGAAGCCGACGACATCAATCTGCATGAAATCACAATTTATTGTTGTTTAAATTGAATTTCTAAATGAAAATATGAATTCAACATGCTAAAAAACCTTTGGGGCACTTGGATTATATAGAATTAACCACTCAAATATGCAGATCCAATAATTTCTTACCGGATTCGGCTAAAATTAAACAGAAAATACGCCTAGAAAAGGGCCAAAATGTAGAACAGTTAGACTACGACATTTAGAAACATCTTTAAAGATTTAGAAGTAACGATGTTTCTCTTGAAAAGGAAATAATTTTAGTTGCATGACACATGGTCAAAATCAATGAAATGAAAAAGTCACCATTTTAAATAGAGGAAGTAACATTGTTCAATGTTTAGTTAATATTTTTATATTATAAATAACAAACATGATTTTTATATTTATATTGTTAATAATAAAAAATAAAAAACAAACTTTTGAAATTTTAAATAATAACTTTATTTATTATTTTAAATACAACATGAACGGATCTAATGGTTAAGAACATGTTTCCTCTTTGGAGGTTAGAGACTCAAATCTAGAGGGGGTAGGGTATGTATACCTATGTAAACTTTAGTAGTCAAATCGATGCACTGAGGTGGTCTCATACACCAATGTTCATTGTCCCACAAATAAGGGGGACTCATACACCAATTTGGTGTCTCGATTGGCGGTGACCTTAAAAATAGATTATTATGTTAAAGAATATTTCTGGATAAATACTCTGTACCTGGTTTTGAAATGTTCAACGTTTTGAGTGGATGCTCCACCCATCATCCGAGACAACCAAAAAATTCATATGTAGGAAACGAGTGCCGAGATTGTATTTAAAGTGTAGAAGAAGAGGTTACATGAATTAGGTAAAGAATTGAGATAACATAATCAATATGCCCGTTGTAATTAAATAAAGGAGGGGAATTAATTTAATGGTAAAGAATTAATAAAAAGTTATAAATAGTTGTTGAGTTGGTAAGAAAAGCATAAAAAATGGGGTTGAAAATGGATTGTAAATAATATTAAAAAAAATTAAATAATATCGAGAAAATGAAGGGACATGATTTGATTGGTCAAAATGAAGTAAAAGATGTTGAAGGCATAGAATTCAAGATTGGAAAGGGACTATAATATGATGCGAAATAATAATACAGTATAATCTAATAATGAAGGAATTATGAAAATGAAAACAAGGGTTTTAAGGACTATAATATAATGTAAAATGATAATGTAATATAATATAATGATGAAACAAATGTAAGAAAATGAGATTGAAGGTTTTGGGAAAGGTTATCACCTAATAATGGGAGATAATAATGGTATGCTGCTATTATAATGTAATATCATAATATAATATTAAAAAATAATGAAAAATATAATAAACAAATAAAGAAGGTATTAGGAAACAAATAACATAGAAGAAGATGATATAGAGGAAATAAATTAGGAGAATTTAGGATTATTATTTTGTTTGTGAGGAGAATGATGAAACAAAATATATTATGAGAGAGCAAGGGAGAAAAAATGGGGAAGGGGGCGGATTATTATTTTGTTTGTGAGGAGAATGATGAAACAAAATATATTATGAGAGAGCAAGGGAGAAAAAATGGGGAAGGGGGCGGATGAAAAGGACATAAACAGGGGGAGGCCTAATGATCAAAGTTGTGAATGGTAGGCTTCCAGGACTGACTAAGTTTATAGTTGTATTCGTGATTAAAATTGTTAGGATGCTTTTTTATATCAAGAGCTCCTCGAATGAGTCAAGATGAGTAATGGGGTGTGGAAGCTAGAATTTTTTTTGGTCAAAGAAAATGAGGCGTTTGTATTTTGTAGAGTGTTCGACAATAACACTCTAACAATTTTAGTCACAAAGACAACTATAAAATTAGCCAATCCTGAAAACCTACCATTCACAACTTTAATTATTAGGCCTCCCCCTACTACGTCCTTTTCCTCCACTCCCTTCCCCCTTTTTTCTTCCTCACTCTCTCCTAATCTATTTCATTTCATCATTCTCCTCACAAAAAAAAAAGAACCTAAGTTCTCATAATTTATTTCCTCTATATCATCTTCTTCCATGTTATTTATTTCTTAATACCTTTTTTATTTTTTTTATTATAATTTTCAATATTTCCTAACATTATATTATATTAGTCCCCGAGGTGTAGGACAGTCGGTGACAGAGTGTGTTGTTAAGCCACTCAGTGTTGAAAAGTCACCGGTTCAAAACTTGCAGGGCCAAAAAATCCAACCAGGTTAAAGGTTGGTGTGGCTCAAGCCGGGTACGATCCCTAGGTGATTTTGACAGCTTATATGTCTCTGAATCGCGATTTCTCAAACCACAGATTAATCCCGAAGCTAACAGATTCAACCACATTAACAAACAAAAAAAAAATTATATTATAGTATAATAATTATTTATTTCTTAATACCTTTTTATTTTTTTATTATACTTTTCAATATTTCCTAACATTATATTATATTATGATAATACATTATAATAGCAGCATACCGTGACATTATATTATATTATGATAATACATTATAATAATAATGTACCGTTATTATTTCCCATTATCAAGTGTTAACCTGTCCCCAAAACCTTCATTCTCATTTTCTTACTTTTTTTTCATCATTATATTATATTACAATTTTCCTTTTACATTTATTATAGTCCTTAAAACCCTTATTTTCATTTTCATACTTCCTTCATCATTAGATTAGATTATATTATTATTATTTTACATCATATTATAGTCCATTTTCAATCGGTCATTCTACGCCTTCAACATTTTTCAATCTGTCATTTTGACCCATCTAATCACTTCCCTCCATTTTCCGTATATTATTTAATTTATTTTTAATGTTATTTTCAATTCATTTCCAACCCCATTTTTTTATACTTTTCTGTACCCGCTCAACGAATTTTTATAGAATTTTTTTATTAATTATTTACCATTAAATTAATTCCCCTTCTTTATTTAATTACAATATGCATATTGATTCTGTTATCTCAATTCTTTACATAATTCGGGTAAGGTTTTTTTTACCATTTAAATACAATTTTGTTTCTGGTTTTTTATATATGAAATGTTTGGTTATTTTTAATGGTGGGTGGAGTGTTCACTTGAAATATTGAACATTTCAAAATTAAATACATAATATTTATTCAGAAATATTTTTTAAGATTATATTTAATTATGAAAACTTATATACGCAAATAGATTATTATATTATTATTATTATGAAATTATTTTTAATTGTTATATAATTATTTATTTTTATTTTTTATTTTTTATTTAACCATTAATATATGTGTGTTCTAATGATTAAAATACATTATTTTAGTAAACTAAAAAAATAAAATAATTTAAAATTTTAATTGTTGTGTGTTCTAATGATTATCACTCCTTTGTAAATTGTTAAGCAATTAATTTTCTTCAACAATGATACAAAATGTTATGCTTTATTATATAATTAAAAAATAGAGTGTAACAGACTTTACCACCTTAAGAGAAGTTGTCTTTGGAAAATAAAATTGGTCTCCAATTACATGGAATCTCATGGAATCTTTGTACTTTTATGTAACACATTATTTTTAAGAAGCCATTCCATTTTCTTTTATAATGTGTCATGTTTATATCATGTAATATTTAACATAAATTTGATCCATCGTACCATTAGCAATAAAGGTGTTAGCTGGGGTTTGACCCTAGCCACGTGCTTCTTTGGTGCTAACTCCTTCCTATAAAGATCCTATAGGTAAGGTGTTAGGTAAGGTGTTCATGTGTAGGGCTCGGGTTTTGGTGGGAGCTTGGGTGAAAATACCTATGAATCCTCATTATTGTGGTCGAAGGCCATCTTTCACCCCTTGGGTGGTGTAGCTTAGTGATGTCTAACTTTATCTATCCTAGGATAATCTCCTCCTCTCATGCTTTAGCAATCAAATCTGATTTATGTGGCACCTCTCTTTTCGGTGACTCCATTTCCAGAATCATTGTGACTCCCTCAGTGTTGATCATGCCCCCTATGCTTCATGGAGCTCATGTGAATTTTATGGGAACCAGATCAAATCTTGGTTGTAGGTCTATCCCTATTCCCTCCAACATCACTCTTGTTAAGACTTCTTTTAGAGATATTGTGCAAAATTCAAAGTTCTTCTAATCATCTGATGGTCCAGGAGGCTCTAACTATTTCTATATCGTTAGGGAAATGCATTGTCTCTATGGAATCCCTTTACAACAATATTTTGCTTGTTTTTCGATTCAATGGTGTTTGGTTGTGCCTTGTCGATATGCACAACTGGATGTTAGTGTCCTAGCTCTCCAAGTTAAAAGATGAATATTTTATGTTCCCTTGTGTTAAGGGGTTTTTCATTGTAGTGTTCCAACTTGAAGAATACATGGATTTAATATTAAAATCAAGGCCCTAGTTTTGAGGGAAATTTGGATTATGCATGAAACCCTAGACCCCATCCTTCAATCCATTGACATATTCTCCATCCTCAACTCCAGTTTGGGTTAGACTTCTGAATATGCCTATGCATCTTTGGGGTTTATCCTTCCATTGAGAAATTGGAAATGCCCTTGGAAAATTCCACTTTAGAAGTGAGGAAACAAAGGAATACAATATCATTACACTACATTTTCATCTTTGGGGTTTATCCTCCCTTTGAGACATTGGAAATTCCCTTGGAAAATTCCACTTTAAAAGTGAGGAAACAAAGGAATATTTATTTCTCCTTGTCATTAATGATAATGATAAAAACATCTGTATGATTATCTTCAACCTTGTGAGAGGCAAGATGAAATCACCATGGATATGGAAGCAATTAATATATTATGATAAGGTACACATGATATTAGATAACAACCTAGATTGATTGATTCCACCATTATAAATGAAAGATATAATTATAAACCATAATTGAATTAAATGAACAAAGCCTAATTTCTAATGAGTTGATGTTTGTCATGATAGCGTAAATCCATGAGACTGGTATCCTAAAGTTTCCAAGAGTGTTCCACGTAAAAAAACTATGAATTTCACTTCCTTGAGCTTGCATTTCACATAGAATATTGAGAAAATGAAATTTCGATGACTATGCAACACATCTCTCTACTAGATAGGTTTTCCATCCAAAATAGCTTAAACATATAATCCAAAAAACAAAACCAACAAGATCATGAGCAAGTGAGTTTAAATAAAAATGACCCATAGAGGTTTATCCTTCAGGGTTATGAATAAACATGAGCTCTTTCTGGTGTTATTAGTTAATATTGAGGGAATGATGAAGAGTGCAAGGCCTAATATATTGATGAGTTACAACCCACATGAATTCAAATTACCATGGCTAATGTCGACACAAATGTTCAGAGATCGAGATATACAATCTTAGAAATTACATTGACATTTTTCCACCAAGGTATTTAAAACCTCTTTTCTTTCGAATGATTTCAACATTTATGTATGATGATATGAGAGAACAATACTAATCCATGATAAAAATAAGAATAATGAATAATGTAACTAGAATGAGAGACTCAAAATCAACAATTCAGAAGGATGGAAATATGCTCTTCAAGAAAAGATCAAGTTTGAAATACTCATTGAATGGTAGGACTAGGATCGAGCATTTAGTCAACCACCAAATTGGGGAATAAAAAGGTTGATTCCCAATAATTTTATGAAAGATATCTGAACAGAAAGATTTATAAAGTAGTGTTGTCCAAAATTATCATAACATGTTTCTAGACAATATAAAAAATACATCTATCTACTGCATATATGAAGAAACTTGAATTAAGCAAGTTACAAGACTAGAGACAAACTCATCCTTAAAAAGAGTTAATAGAGCATAAGATATACACTACCAAAATCCAAAAAATAAGACTAAGGGTTTCGAAAGGAAACAACTCAAAAAGAAAAATCATTTGAGCTCACTATGTTAAGTCTATACTGAAAATCATGCTGGCTGAAAGTAACCAAAGAAAATACTCATTGGCTAAGCATCCACTCACATAACTCCAAAAATAATCATCCAAAGAAATTAAAGGGAATTGGAGTGGTTTTAATTTTATATGGGTAGAAATTTAACACTCAAACTTCCATTTACTATGTCTGAGACAACAAGCTCAAAACTCAAAAGAAACTCAATCAAGAAAAAATTTCCAATTCGAATCATGTTAATATGAATATTGAACAACTTTGAGTGCTCATTTTCATCCGAAAAGGAACTAAATGGTATTATTTATTTAAATTTAACATCGGTAGAAATTTAACACTCAAACTTCCATTTACTATGTATGGGACAACAAGATCAAAACTTAAAAGAAACTCAATCAAGCAAAATCTTCCAATTTGAATCATGTTATTATGAAGATTGAACAACTCTGAGTTCTCATTTTCACCTGAAAAGGAACTAAATAGTATTCTTTATTTAAAAAAATTTGACTGTAATATGACACAATGCTTGTAAAAATATTTGACACGGTGAACATAAATATGATCAAGTATCTAAAATGACTCCAAAACATAGAAAGTTTTGAGAATGAGACAAAACATTTTTTTTCCCATTTCCAAAATAAGTTTTGACTCAAAAATCTATTCAAGGGAAAAAAAATAGCATGAAATCCTTCTATTTCTTTCCATCTCTGCTGAGAAATCCATTTACTATTCAACCAACCATAATACAAAAGAAAATGGAAAAAAGAAAAGTAATAAAAAACTAGAAACCAAAAAAAAACTATGTAAAGAAAAGACACTAGCCTATTCTATCCTACTCCAATCCTACACTACATTCGCTGAAAATGAACTATGAAAAGTTATAATGCCAATGTATCCATCCATGTAATTCCAAGCCTGCAAACACATGTTCATTACAAAAAATTAGTAACAGAACTTGGAGAAAAAATAGACTAAAAGTAGGAAAAATTAAAACACGAAAAACTCTATCCACCATATTAAATATGTCACAATGATAATTTATGAGAAATTCCATTGGGTAAGATCCCTCTAACCATGCTTCAATTCTGTCATAAACTATGGCATGACTATCATAGAATTGATGGAGGGAATTTATGGGAAATTAGCATACCAAATGAGAGCCACGTATAGAATTTGCATGAAATGTACTTGGTGAGAGAATCTATATGTTGATATACTTGTTAATTCATGAAGATAATTCAAAATAATGAGGGCCTGATATAACCATAGGTGTAGACTAAAGTGCCTCATTATCTTGGCAAGCCTCCCTAGGCTCATGCTTCAAGCAACCATCAACTTGAGATAAATTAGTGGGATCAAATTATATACATGGACTAGCACCCACCATAGTATAAGACATATCTTTAAGACAATGGTGGAAGACACTAACATCAAAAATCTCAACTAAACAATTAACTGAACAAGAATAATCTCGATTAATAAAAAATGAAGATGAAATGGAAGAAGACATTGTCTCATATACATATGCTAACATTTTCCTCATCCCATGAAAAGAGTTGATAAAGCATAAAATTACTAAATTCATGGGAAGAGGCCTTATCCTCTCTATATTCCATATGCACATTACCACCACCAAGTAATTCAAAAGGGGTCGGTTCTACATAGTTTATTTGAATAGGATAATGCGTATCTTCCTATAAGATCAAACCATTAAAGAGATCAAGATACAAAAAATAATAAGTATAAGAATTAAGATAATGAAAATCCTCTCTTGAACAAGAAACATTTCCAAAAGGTGCATCTTTAAATGATATTCCCTCTTCCTTAAGAACATTAGTGATTGATTTTGAGTCGATAAACTCCACACTAGGAATGGTTTTGCAATCAACACCTTCTTCCTCAACACTGCTTTCCTCTTCCAAGAAAAAAGTGGATTGTTGTGATAAAAGTGTTATTTCTTGTATGTTTATTTCTTCTCCTTGAGTGAAATGATCAATGTTATTGTTCTGCTACTGCAAAATATGAGAATCTCAAATATCTTTCAAAACATACTCATGGTAAGAATAGAGGAGAAAATCACAAGAATTTTCAAAACAAGAAGGTTCAATAAATGATCCAACAACTATAGGAAAACCTTATTGATCTATATTGGTTAAACTAGAAGATATTATAACGGCAGAACAACTCAGATTGGAAGAAATTAATTCCACTTTATGCATTTGTGAGGAAGGTTTCATGTCATGTGTAACACCCTGTTTCCCCCCGTCTGTAAAAGTAACTATACTGGCCAAGAACTATGGAAAACTCAAAGATGTGAATGTGTGATTTGAATGGACCTTAGTAAAAGGTCGATGAATGTAAATAATGTGATGAATATATGTTACAGGACTACTGAGAGGGGGATGTGCTGAAAAAGAGACCACGATGGCTGAAGAAATGTGGTGGAAGACACCTGGAATGGTGGCGTTAAATTCCACTGAACCAAACCATATTTGGTCTTGACTGGCCTGGAGAACCAAGAGCGGCTTGCTGGCCCTAAAATGAATACTCGCCAGGTTGGTAAGTGAAGAGGCTCCTCATGAGTTAATGAGGGATGGGGATGAACCGCCCATTCGTGGAAGTCCCAGACCCGACCACTGCAGGGAAGTTCATGCCACATGCAACCTCGCCGGAAAAGAAAAGGCAGGAAAGAGGTGTGGGAGGAAGTCAGTCGTGACAGAGATCACAAGAGGGGGAGAAATCAAAAGAACTCTGGAAAATATATAGGGTGATTGATGAGTGAAGAAGAGGGAGAGTAACCCTCGTTCTCGATTTCTGACGAACAAAGACTCAGTCTCATAGCATCGTGGTCTAAGCTCAGGGGTGGCTAGTGGTAAATCCATTCGGAATTGCTGAGCCTACGGTTGGGTGGAAACGAGCACCGTTCTCAGCAGTTGCATCAAACCTGGTGTTTTTCTGATAAGTGTTATATCTCATATCTTGAAATTAATATTCTGACGTGTATTCTCATGGTTTGTGCAATTATGAATGGTTTCAATATAAGACTGTTTGTACGGTGTTTTGATAAGAAATGGTGGCTGCATGCTTATATTGGAAAGACCACCCATGTCTTACGTAAATATAAACACACACACACACACACACACACACATATATTCTTTGGACGGATTTAGCTTTCAAGTCTGTTCTCGGGAAATTCATTCCCTTATTTGTCTTAAGTAATTCCCTGGATAGATCTCCCCACAGAGACACCCTTCTTGAAAGTTTATCCAAGAATATGCTGGAGGATTTTATGGCGTAAGTCTGAAAACCCTGCACGAGAGAGAATGGCCCTCTTAGACTTAGGACATTTCGGTGTTTCGGCACCCGGGGTACCTAAGTGTGAGTTTCCTTGTACTCACAAGTCCCGAAACCCCAATTTCCGGAGTCCTAAAATGACAGTGTGTGGATGGATTAGGACACTTCGATATTTCGGCACCTGGAATACCCAAGGGAGAATTCCCTTGTGCTCGCAAGTTCCGAAACCCCGACTTGCGAAATGCCGAAATGATATAGTATGGAGGAGTTATGAGGTCTCGGTGTTTCGACACTCGTGATACCTAAAGGTGAGTTCCCTATACTCACAAGTCCCGAATCCCCGTGTAACACCCTGTTTCCCCCAGATTGTAAATATAACTGGACTGGCCAAGGACTATGACAAAACTCATAAGTATGAATATGTGATGTAAATGGACCTGCAAGAGGAGGTCAACGAATGTAAATGACAGTTTGAATTTATGGCAGAATCGTTGAGAGGGGATGTGCGGAATAGAGACCACGATGGTGGTGGAAGGCACCTGAAAAAGGGGCGTTAACTTCAACCAAGGATTAAAGACCGTATTTGGACTCCACTGGCCCGGAGAACCAAAAGCGGCTCGCTAGCCCTGAATTTAATGTCTTGCAGGCCGGTAGGTTGATGGCTTGATGAGGGATGGGGAGGTGAACCGCCCATCCATAGAGCCATCATGAATGACCAGCGCAAGGGTAATCGAGCCACACGCGACCTCGCGAGAGGATAAGGCGTACGGCTGAAACGATTGAAGC
>WSFP011480403.1:0-16273 GCA_009831015.1 Picea engelmannii | reverse complement strand
AACATGTTAGGGTTAGGTTTTTTGATAAATATTGTAACGACTGTAAGCCTAAAAAATAGTATAAATAAATGCCTAGGAGGTCTAGGTTAGGGTTTTAGTTGTTCAAGTGTTGTTCAATAGTTGTAAGTTCGATGTAAAAGAAGTTCAGTGAGTTGATAGTGGTTATTACAATTGTAATAAGGTGATAGAAGAGTCAAGTAAGCCTAATTTTTTAGGGTTAGATCACAGGATGAGAAGCTTGGTGTGATCTAGTCCACCTCACAGAGGTACTTGAACCTCTTCATGCTTGTATGATGGAGTATGTAATGTGTGCAAAACCATATTTTGCAGCAGACTAAATAAAAGAGCAGAGAAGCCAAATATTTGTGGACGTAGCCCAGGAGGGGGTGAACCACTGTAAATCCTATGTTATATGAGATGTTTCTTGCATGTTTACTTTATGTTCATGGTTATATTATGGATGAATGATTAATGAGATGTATTAGAATGCATGCATGGCCATAAAGATGAATGAATCTTAGAACTACTTGGATAAATAATCAGAGTAATACATGAGGAAGATAAAATACATTCCCATATCCCCATTCATTCCTTGACTGCAAGCACTTGAGCATTGCAGTCACCCATAAAGATATATTGGGTGAGACTATGTAGTGCACTCTGTATGTTGTGTTTCCTTCTAGTTTACCAAGAGGGCTGATAATTTTAGAAGGTTTTGTTGGAAACATGTTGAGATCTAAACCTGGGTCAGACCAAGAAGTGGAAGAGATATTTAACCCAACATATCATATAAATTACTTGGATCCTCTCCTATTAGTATGCATGAGAGATGATCAGGTCTAGAATTTAACTTCCCTGGTTTTACAATGACCTTAAAGTTGTCTTCCTAAAATAGTAACAACCATTTGAATATTCTGTTGAAATCACTAAAACAACTGAGAGGGGGGGTGAATCAATTGTTACTATGCTTAAACAAATTTAAGTCTATTAAAACATTGTTAATCTTTCTTCAAGTGATCATCAACAATATACAACATATGGACAGTAAAATCAAAGAGCATCAGTCACACATAGAGTATACACAGAGACAAATTTTCACGAAGAAACCCATAAAGGGAGAAAACCTCTTCTTCTTCGAAATGATAGGCAGTCTTCTAAGTTCTGTACATCATCTTTAATTGAGCACCAACTCAATGTGAGGCTGCTACCTCTGTTTTACAAGCTACAACTTGTTTGAGAGCACCAACTCTCTGGTTTCTCTAGCACCCACTAGAAGGAAGCACCAAATCCCTATATATTCCAGCACCAACTGGATGGAAGCACCAACTTCCAGTTACATAGGCTCCAACCTATATAACAGAGAACACTTGTTCTCCCTAGCACCACCCTGCCACCCTAGTTTCTCTGGCTGCAACCAGATGGAAGCTACAAATTCCTGTGTTCAAGCTCCCACTTGAACCTCTGAGGACAACAGTCCTCCCGAGTACCTCCCAACCTCCCTAAAATATAAATGGATAAATAAACAGTCAACTTTGCAGATAAATCAATGCTTACCAATCTTCCTTTGTTCTGTAAATCTGGTCTTCTACTCACTGTTCTACTGCTCTTCTCTTCCTCTGTCTGTTCATTAGGCATTCTCTACATCAACTCATTTTGTCATTCTACTCTTCTTCAACTTGTTTTGTTATTCTGCTCTGCGTTTCATCTCACACTGCACATATGCTCCATCTCCTCCTGCGCATGCTCTTCTTTTCTTTTTCTTATGGTTTCATTCTTCTCTCATTCAGAAAAGCCAAACTCACACAGTCTGTCTCATCTTCTTTTATACACATCAACACGGTGATTCAACTTCTCAACTCCTTAGGCAAAAAGACGACAATTGTCTAAGCAACTAAAACGCCAACTGAAACGCTAACTGATTTGCAATCATGAGTCTGTTTTGCTAACAGATTCATAACTGGGGAGTTAACTCTAAGAGATAACAACAACCCTCCGATGAACATTTGATCTAACGGTTCAGATCATTCCGTGATTTCGCATATCACGATTTCGACATTTCTGATGTTCAACATTCTTTTCATTTCCAAATCCTGATCTCTGAAATTCCAATGCAGGGCTTTTCTGCACTAGCTCCTTACCTAATATGACTAGGTTCATAACCAAGCGTCTATTCAAAAAAGCGCTTTCGCGATTTCTTACTTCGTGAATTTCTACACTATGCTTCGTTGACCCCAAGTTAGAGAAATCTCAATCACTTGCCACATGTCTTGTGATTCGATGGTCCAGATGCGATTGATTCAATGGCTACGATTGAATCGTGATTTCACGATTTCGGCCTTCATGCTGCATTATTTTCTTTGCCTCTCCATGTTGCGATTCACGAAACTCCGATATGGAGTTAGATCAATGGTCCAGATTTGATCTTGACTTGATGGTTGCGATTGAGTCACGAATTTTAATATCGTGATTTCGCATTTCTTGTTGCATTGTTTTCTTTTCCTCTTGATGTGCGATTCATGAAACTCCGATAAGGAATTAAATCAGCGGTCCGGATCTGATCTCTATTTAGCGGCTGTGATTAAATCGCGATATCGCATATAGCGATTTCGACATCCTTGATGTCAAGTGTTCTTGTCACTTCAAAGTCCCGATCCTTGATACTCCATGAAGAAAATCAACGGTCCAGATCACTTCTTAACTTAACGACTACGATTAAATCGCGAATTCGCATATCGCGATTTCAGGTTTCCTGTTGTATTGTTTATTTGACATCTCCAAGACGTGATCCTCGAACCTCTGACATGGACTAGAATCAATGGTCGAGATTCAGCCTTGAACTGATGGCTCAGATTACATCGCGATTTCACATATCGAGATATCAGGATTCCTGATGTTAATTAACTTTGACATCTCCAACTCTCGATCCCCGAAACTTCGACATTGACTGGAATTAACGGTCCAGATCAAAGCTTGATCTAATGGCTCAGATTTCATCGCGATTTTTCATATTGCAATTACGCCCGCTTCTCCTTGCACTTTAAAGACCGTGCAAGTTCTCCTCGATCCAACGGTGGTCGGATCCTGCGCTTGGATTTGAGATCTGTCTCCCTCTTCAACGATCAGAGATTCTTCTTCTCAAGAGATTCTTCTCAAACTTTCGCTCATTCGTTGCCTTCGATCATTCGCTGCCTTCGATCATTCACTACTTTCGATCATTCACCTCCTTTGATCATCCACCTTTGATCATTCGACCTTCCTTAACTTATCTTGTGTTTTCCTATTGATTACAAACTTCCTGTTCTCATGTCATCTTCACTGTTGCCATCAATGACAAGCATTCGATGTCTGTTAATTGTCTGTTAATTCTTGGGATGCCATCATATTCTTCCTCCTAAGAAAATCTTATTAACTAAGTACTTTAATGTAGAATGATCTGTATACATCTTGAAATGAGACCCAAGTAAGTAATGTCTGAACTTTTGGAGTGCATTCAACTTCCCTAGTTTTACTATGACCTTAAAGTCATATTTCTGAAATGGTAACAACCATTTGCAGATTCTTCCTCCTAAGACAAGATTATTAACTAAGTACTTTAATGTAGAATGATCCATATACATCTTGAAATGAGACCCAAGTAAGTAATGTCTAAACTTCTGGAGCGCATAGAACATGGCCACTCCATCTCGTTCTGTAGTGGTATATTTTTTTTTCCGATAGAGATAGCTTTCTACTTCCAAACACAATCGAATGGTTGATGTCTCCTTCTCTTGGTTGTGAGAGTACTGCACCTAGTGCAATGGATGATGCATCAACATGGACATGGAACTCTTTGTTCCAGTCTGGAAAGATTAAAATGGGTGCGGTGACCAGTCTCTATTTTAATGTGTCCAGCCCCTTCTAGCAGTCCTCATTCCATTGGAACTTGGCTTCCTTCTTCAGTAACTTCTATAGGGGTTTTGTAATTTGCGCGTATCCTTTGATAAAATTCCTATAATAGCTGATATGACCCAAATTTTCCCTTAAATGTATAATTGATGTCGGCGACGCCAATTCCAAAATGACTACAATCTTAGCATGGTCAAACAATAGGCCTTGCTTTCATACTATATGTCATAGTAGAATTCCAAATGGTGCAAAAAATATACATTTATTCAAGTTCAACGAAATATGACATTGTTTGCATCGATCTAACATCAGTTGAGATACTTCTATATGATCCTACAATAAACTAAACATTGTCCAATCATCTAAATAAACTTTCAAAAATTTATGGATGAAGTCCTTGAATGGTGCCACTACCACTCTAGAAAATACCACAGGGGCATTCTTCAATCCAAATAGCATCACCATGTACTGATAACAACCCCATTCGGTCATAAATGTGGTTTTGTGTGTATATTCCTAAGAAATTTTTATTTGATGGTATCCAAAGAATCCATCTGTAAACGAATACGTTTCTTGACCTCCTACATTCTCCAGTACTTCATCCATGAATGGTGTTGGGAATGGTTCATATACTCATGTTTCATTTAGCTTCCTCAAATACACACATATCCAAATTCCTCCAGTCTTCTTGTCCTGCACCACCATCAAGATAATCGACTCATAATATTCTATTGTTTCAATAATTATTGCGTCTAGCATCCTGTCTATTTCAGCCTTCACCTTCTCCTTGTACCTCGGGTTCAATCTGTAGGGTCTCTATCGTATAAATTTTGCTCTAGGTTTTAGTGGAATCTTGATCTCGCCTAAATTGCCTACTATCCCTTTCATCTCAGAGAATGTAGTTGGAAATAAGTCTTGATATTCACTTAATAAGTATGCCACCTTTTGAATTGTCTCATTGTTCCAATACTCTCCTATCTGCACAAAATTAGGATTCTCCATTGTCCCAATGTCAACTTTCTTTGTCTTTATAGGCTATGTGTATGCAACATATACCAACTCTGACCCTTCTATTGCATGTGTTCCTTCTGTTTCTAGTACCTACACATTCATTGGATATTCTTCCTCATATTCCTCCTCCATATCATTATAGCATTCCAATAGCTTATGGACCATCAATTTGGATTTGTGCGCATTATCTAAGGGTTCCTCCCCCATCGATTCTACTTTCGAGAAGATATTTTCTCACTTGGCCTATAGTGCTGCATGTATGGAGGGGGATTCATGTTCAAATGAAAATCTAATTTTGAATCTTTGGGAAAATCCTTTCCATTATGATGTCTTCCTATTCATCTCCAATTCTAAATCCCAATTCCTTGGGATTGTATCCAACGTGTGTATGAATCGGTGCATCCACTCTGTCTATGATTCTGAGCACCATAAATCTCCACATCTTTTTATGTGACTCACTAGGTCTCCCTCTCATGTGTATTTCTGCACACGTTTTTCTTCCTCAGTCCCAAAGCGTATATGCATAAGTCTATTGCACTGTGTCCCATCCTTCATACCATTTCTGTGTGAAACCCACCATTTAGCTGCGGTTTCTTTTAATACGACATCTTGTGCCAAAATCCTCTGTTGTTCAGGTACCTAAAAATCAAATGTTTTTATAAACATATCAATCTCATTTAGTCCATCATACCTAGGTGGGTCACATAGTTATGTTCCAATTCTGTTGAAGGATAGGTTTATATGTGCACATCTTCTAGTTGATACTTCATGCATCCTCTGCTACCAATTCGCTAGACCAACTTATGAATATGATGCACACAAACTGATACTTCTCCAACTGAGTGTGCCATCCTTTGTTAGGTTGACATAATCCTCCATCCACACAATCATATTATATAAATTTTCCATTTCATTTTCTCTTATTGACTTTGTGTATCTCTTCCCTTCTAATGGAACCAAAGGTACAGTAACCTTTAGATCCCCAACCTAAAATATCATCTCCCTTATTTTCAAGTTAATAATTTCCTAGTTATCAACCACCCATTCCAATCTCATTAAAGTTGGTTATGGTTGACTATCATTTAAGATCTCAATAAATTCAAAGTATGCCATGTTGCACACCCCATCTATGTTCACATGTACTCCTGTTAGTCACCTAATTGGGACTATCTTATGCTGATTCGCTAGCCTTAAATGAACAAGGGACCATATTAGCTCAAGTTCTCCCATCATCTCCCATGTCTGCTTAGGTAGTACATTCACATCTGATCTTAAGTCTAGAATAACATTATCCACATCGTATTCCCCAATATGCGCATTCAACTTGAATTCCCCATTGGTTCTCTTCCTGTGCAGTACATGATTTACCATTTGATGTGTGATTGGGGTGTCCCTTCCTTTTTCACAGTGATCAATCATGTTTTATAATATACTGAGCACAGTTATATCCTTCACCAATTCTACACAACTCTTTAAGAATTTGGTTAGTGTACTTACTTGCTCACTTGACTTCTAATGTACCATTGGGTCTTCTATATGAGGTAGTGATGATGATGTACTTCCCCATGTGATTCAAGAATTTCCTTTCTTGCACTCTGATATGTATCTTTTTCCTGTTGTGGGTTGAATGAAGACATAGGCCTCGCTAAATTTCTTACACATTACTATGTTTGTTTTCCTTGAGTTTCCATATCTATGCCTGTTCGAGCTCCTCTACAAGTAAAAACTATGATTTTTGGCCCTTCGTTGCGTCTTTCGACTGATATCATCTACACATTCTAATTCTGATGTTGATTCTGGTTTGGGTTTCCTCTAGCCTTACATTTCACAACTAGTTGGGGGCATTCCTTCATTGCGTGATCCAATGCTCTGAAATATGTGCATGTGGTACACAGGTTCTAGAAATCTTGGGCCAAGTGTCCAGTTTGGTTACAGTTATTACAGATAATCGGGCCTCATCCTCCTCTATCGAAATTCTCTCTACCTCAACCTCTGCTAAAATTTTATCTTTTACCTTGATTAAAACCTCGTCAACATTTATATTGCACACTATTCCCATATGCACCAATATTATCTTCCTGGATCCTGTATATATCCGATGTGCATTCTCTTAGTAAGTCGAATGAGTGACATTCCTTCTCTTCATGCCCTACCGACTTACAAAAATTGCAAAACAATTTCTTTGGGGTACCCTAATATTTCTAGAGTAATGGAAACTTAGTGGGATGATGACCCCATTTCTTATAGATATTGCAATACCCTCCTCAGGGTAGTAGATTTAGCGCTCTAGCTTCCAAATAATATGCAAATGCAGGGTATTCGTCCTTGTGACGACTGTCCATCCTGCACTTCTGTTAGCAACCATATATTCATGATGTTTTCATCGATATTTAAAATATAGTTTTAATGGAATAAATGTTTTTAATGGCTACCCCTTTGTATCCATGAAAAACTTCAATCATGATTTATGTTTTGAAAAATCACTTGATTGATTGTGTGTTTTTTGAGTGCCTTTCTTTCAATAAATATCTCATTTATTCTTGTTTCAATTTCTTGATTGTTTAAGCATGAAATTGAAACAAGCTTAGTCTAGACACATCATACAGATTCTAAATCTTCATCTTGTGGAATTGAGTGATTACTTAAAATAAAAAAACACCTAATAATCTTAAGAACCTTAAAGGCTATTGAGCTTATCGTTTTATGAATTCTCTTTACCATTAGCATACAAGTTGATCACCTTTGGGGTATGCCTTAGTCGTTTTATTCATTTGGAGTTTTTATTATCACATACCACCTCCACAATCGCTCATGAAACTAAAAATTTGATATATCTTTGAAATATGAATGTTATCCTCTATTGTCATATTGCAGTCTAATCTTTGTTGTACAAAACTGTCAGCCATGCTCTGAAACAATTACTCCCTCGTCCTACTAGATTAATCTCACATTCATTGCCTCAGTGGTATGGTTTTGTTTTTGGGGTTCGGTTGTCAATAAAGGAGGTGTTTTTCAACTACGCATGTCCTATGGTTCCGTATTCAATCAACAACCTGAGTGGTGGTTATGGTGGCCTTCTCCCGAAGCCTTAGTTATCGGGTCACCTCCGAAAATGTAGAACTTATCATTCATATCGGGTAGTTTCAAACAAGGGTTCCTCTTTTCTACACTTGCTGATATATCATAACCAAATGGGTCTGAGGTTTTACAAACCCGTAATTGTATAATAGAGACATGAATTTGCAGGATGATTTCTGAGCAAAAGGTTAATAATTTGGCGAAACCGTCAGAAAACCATTTCCAAAATGGGCTCATTTAATTTCAACTCGAGAAGTTTCTCTAGAAACCAATCCATTTCAGAGATACATCCCATATTTTGAAGAAGAATATTTCAGAAATTCTATTTCGATGGAGGTAAGGGGTTCTTTCAATTTTGTCGAAGATCGTTTTTTCGGAATGGATTCTAACCAAACGAAAAATAATTTGAAAAAACCCTCAGAAACCCATCTCATAAATGAACCCGTTTATCTCTCACGAGGAAATTTTCCAAAAAAACTCAAATATATGAGACATATAACCTTTGATTTAAAGAATATCTTTTATAATTTTTGTCGAGTTTGAGGAATTAGTTCAACGTTGCAGAGCAATCATATTTGTCACAGGATATTCAAAAGATTGAGTAAGAGACTTGATTTAACCCTGATCCTCACTCCCCCACCTTTTCTCATAGGTTCTGACCATTTATCAGGTATTTGGCCTCAATTTAATGGATACATTCATCAAAATGAGACCCTCATCTATCGACCATCTGCACATAGAAGAAAAGGGTAACTCAGGTAGATATTTAGATTGTTGGATTCAGATAGAAAACATATACATTTGTAGTCTCTTATATAGGCCATAAGATTCATGAACTAGAGAACGATTATCAGAGACATTTCCATTAAATAAAATCCCCTGACAATGATCACCAGGATTGTAAAAGAAATTTAGATCTTGGAAGTTATGGTGGCTACCAGTTATGGGCTAAGAGATATCATTTAGTTGTTCTATGTCTCCAGATGTGTTTGAACCAAGTGCAGAGACATAATAGTGATATGAAGAGGGAGAAACATAAATTAATGAGTAAAAATAATTAAATTCTTCTCATGAAAATAAAAGATCAAAAAGTATCAGAAGATCATTGTTTAAAAAATCTACCAAGGTTAATATTATCATCGATTCTTATTTGCAAGGATTTTCGGTTTCAAATGCTTGATTTATGGTAATTTAAAGCCAATTTTCCAATTAGTAATTTTCTTGTTTTGATTATGTTTTATTTTATCATTTTTTTTAGACATGCTATAGAATCATAGATTTTGTAGCTTGTCTTTAATTAGTTTATTAGATAGTTTTTCTCTAAATTAAAATTTCATTTTTCTTCTCAGGTGTGAAGGGGATCGATTGACAAATATTGATGGGTCAATTAAATTGTTGAGATGCTCCATATTTGCAAGTTTCTCTTTTAAAACAGTTTCAAGAATATCTTGATTGTGTAACTATTTTAAATGGTTGTTACATCAGACCTATTTTTGGTTATTTTTAGTACAGACTTTACTAAAGATAGATCTGTCTCTATCTTAGAAGATATGAGAAACAGATCTTGAACTTAGTTTAAATACTGATGCTTTCCCAGATACATGCAATTCCTCTTGGACCATATGATGGACTTATTTTTTTGAAAGTATATGGGATACAATTTACTCTTTGGCTTTCGTCCTTTTGTAGACTGTGCAATTTTTCCATTGTTTTCTCATGTAATTTCTGGATGTGAAATTTTATTTGTATCAAACTAGCTTTAGTATGTTCTGCATATAACCTTTCATGTTATGTTTTTCTTTACACGGTTCATTATATTTTGGTTCTGTTGATATCTGTCACTAATCATCTATCCAAGCATTTTGAGTTTACATCTAATGTTAGGTAGCTGGTAATACCATTTGTTGAGAGTTGGAGTTACTTTCATTTTTAGTTATTGGACATTTCAAAGTCACATGAGATAAAATCATTTGTCTTTCTGTCATCATAGACTTGTTTCGGAATATACAAGACTTCTTTGAGTTGTTTCAGGAAGTATTATTCTTTCTTTTGTCATAGATTTATACTTGACACAGGTTAAGTGGAGCCTATACAAATACAAAGAGACGAATCTAGCTTAGTACTATTGATCAACATAAGGTTAGTTAGTTTATTATTTATTTACTTTGTTGATTTGGGAATGAATAATGATTGCATCATTTAAACGTTGAATTCTTTTTCCATATTCGTTATATCATTTCAATCTTATTCACTCATTTTTGTTATTAGTTTTTTCAGTTATAGTACTAGAATAATTTTGTTTAATTTTCATCTTGTTCTAATTCATCAGTTTAAAAAAATTATTTTAACAAGGTTTTGCTTAAACCTTGTAATTGTATATATATCTACTGTACATAGTGCTACTGTTAGTTAGGAAATTGTAATTAATGTGCTGATTTTTAGAATTATACCTTTAGTTAGTTTACATCTTTTAGTTATTTTAGGATATTATTTGGCTAACGAATCCAATAAACACGTAAGGATATATTATACCAAACAGATTGTGTTAATTAGACAAACCCGATCTAGATATTCCCTTCTTGTTGATGGTGTTTCATAAACGTCCGTCAACAAATGGAGCTAGAAGGAGGGCTGAGGTAAATTTAATGATTAAATGTTTTACTCCTTAGTCTGCCATAATTCCAGATTTATAAATTATTCTTTTGTGTCATCTTGAAATGCACTAGAAGGTGGGCCAAACTGACAAGATGGCCTTGCAGGAGTCTTTGTTTCGAATGTATTTAATTCTCCATGGCTCCCGAAATCACTGTGTTGGAACATGCTTTCAACTTCTCATTACCTGATATTTCCAACGAGACAATCTCTCGCTTGTCCAAACTCACCTTTGATGGTGGGGGGAATGTATCTACAAAACACCATCTTAACAAGTTTTGGTGTAAATCCATCAAGCATGATATTTCTGATTTAAAGGTTTTATGCAGATTGTTCACTTTTACTTTTAGGGGTCGGCTTAAACATTGGATTGAGTCTTTTACATCATATCACATTATTGATTGGTTTCAATTTGTAGAGGAATTTTTAGATTATTTTGAAATCTATGATCACAATCAATTATGTGAAGAATTTTAGGCTTTACTAATCAATGACAATTCATCTCCAAAGGTATTTTTAACAAGCATCCATCATGTTCTTTGTAAGTTTCAACTTGATGGCATCTCATTTGTACTAAATCTCCCCTCTGATGTTTGTGCCCTTTTCATCCGACCGTTTTCAATCACAAATAATGAATTAGTTAGAAATCCTATCACTCAATTGCGAGAATAATTTTGTTTGCAAGATGAGAGGATTCCATCCAAAAATTTTGAACAAGAAAGGGAGGTAGAATCTATTGAAAAGGTTCTTAATGATAATCAAACTGGTTTTTCCTCTGATTCATTGCATGTTCAGTCCTCAACCATCGTGGAAGAATATTTGACGTTGGGTCAAGGTGAATGTCTATATTATTCTAACTCTTTCTCTAATCAGTACTTAAATTCAATTATTGAAGAACACTTAGGAAATGAAAATTATCTTAAGCATTCTAACATTCCTATGAAACTGATTAGAGATATAAATCTGCAATTTGAAGAAACCTTAAACCTTCATTCACAAATCATACCTTATCCACAGGAAAGATTAGATGTTTGTCACGAAAGTTTTTAATTGTCTATCACACATGAGGAAAATTTAGATGATCGTATTATGTTAAAGGATTTATCACCAAAACAGAGTGAAATTTTTAAGGAAAGTGAAGATGAATGTCTTGAGAATACCATTTTTAAATATCATAGCTCAAGAGATTTTTTTCATGTGCTCATTTATGATTCCTTTTACTCTTTATATCTTGATATCTTCTTAGATTTTGGTGGACATGATACTTTACCCATGGTATCTTACTCTTTTCCATCACAATCAAATCTTTTCGATATGACAAGATTTGGTGAAATTAATTCCAAACATAACATTTATGAAGTCGAATTTGACACTCTTTCACTTTCATCACTCACATGGAAAAAAGACATGTTGCAATATGATTTTACACAATTTATTTTTGAAAAAGACAATGCACTCATTCTTATGGAGATCAAATATTCTATATTGCATATTCGTTCTTTGGTTAGTTTGAATTTTAATGATTATAATTCACATTTTGAAACGATCCATCTCATCAAAGGAAGTGTTCAAACCAATAATCTAATTGATGTCATGAATCCTCTTATGATGTGTTCCCCATTGATATATCTATTTCGTCGAAGTCATAGTTTACATCCTAATTTTTATGATAGGATATTAAAATGGCTTGAGGATTCATATCTAAAAAATCTTCATTAAAAAGATAAAGTTGTGCTTTCTTTGTTTCTACCTAAATATCTAGGAGGTAAGTATGACATGATTTTTTTAGGTCCTCGATGTGAAGAAATTGATGAACACTTGGAGAATTTTCAGGAGGATGGGGCACTTCGGCCTCGGCTGATGGTTATGCTAGTTCCCGATAATATTGACAAGTTTTCCAAACTCACTTACACTCTTCCATGCCATTATGACCCATATCACGACAAGATTGCAGAATGGTTGGAGGATTCATACGACAAGAAGTTTCAAAAGAATGGTAAGGTCGTGTTTTCTTTGTTTTTAAATGAATATATAGGAGGTAAGCATGACATATTTATTTTATATCTGCAAATAATACATTCTTTTATTCTGATTTTCGACTTTATGTGCCTTGCAGGATTGAAGATGTTCTTGTGGCTGCACTAGAAATACGATTTTACTTAGCCTTTTGATTTGTTTAGTAGTTAGAATAGGTTTAGGAGTAGGTTTCCTTTAGTTTTATTTCTCAATGTTTATGTTTGTAATAATGCAGTTATGAACACATGTGGGTACACCAAGAGAACTATAATATGAATGTTGTCAAGGAAGCCCACTTTTCCTTTTCTCTCTGCTTTTCGTTGGATATTTATTTTCAAAAACACATTATCATCATGGCAATTTTAAAATGGAAAGTAAAGAGATAAGTAAATTTGAACTATCAATTCACCCAAATTCAACCCTGACGCAAGGTGCCATGAGTAGGAATACACTCATATTAATAAGGATTTTTCTATTTTCTTTTAGTCTCTCAAGAAATACTTCACCTGAGAAAATTCAGACTTACCGCTTGTAAATATCCCTAGCTTTTATATTTCTTTTGTTTTATTTTCTTGTATTTTCATTTTGTTACTTCTTGTGTTTCCTTAAGAATTATTTCTAAATAATAATTCATTATTGAGGGGAATCATATATTTCACTAACAAAAGTTGAAACAGTTCAATGCATATGCACATTAAGTTCTAAACTCAGATCAATTATGATAAGTCTTTGCCAAATAGTTGTTCCTGTTTTTTGTTAAAGTATTAGGGAAATACAATTATCTTTAAAACTTCTTACATCGTCCCACCTCTAATGAGGTCAACTCAAAGAACTTCCCCATCCTTGAGATGATTTCTTAATTGAAATATAAATGTCCACATCATGATGAAAATGATCAGTTCTTAAAGAACAAGAAACAATATTAATGATCAATCCTATGATTTCCTGGCTGTGAAATCTTTAGTATCACCCTGCTCTCTCGTTATCATGAAGCTTCTAAAATTTTATAAACAATTATAGAGAGTTGGAAGAACTTTAATGTGCGGGAATTGTGTGTAAACCCGCCGAGATACTGAACAGGTCTGCTGGGAGTGAAGCAATGCCGGGTTCAATATCCTTCAGGTATGTTTTTAAATTGATCAGATATTAAGATATTTTTTGTCATAAATGAATGACTTTTGGATGGGATCGAAATATTGGAGAGGGTTAAATGAAATCCCTACCGAGGCTATAAATGTCTGTTGGTAGCAGTGGCCCTGTCAACGGTATTAGAGTTACTTGTATAAATAGCTCTACCCCTTTGATCAAAATGAAATTTCGGGTTACAATCTTTGGCAGAACTTTGTTCGATGGTATGACTATGTTATTTTCCTGAGTTAATGTAAAAAATCTCGATCTGTTTCTTAATCGCTTTTAGTAACTATCTGATTTATCTTTTCCATGATATAAAGTTCTAATGATGTAGAGATAACTGCTTCACCCAACGAGTCTCCATTGTTGGCAGCCAAATATTCATGTCGTTTTCATCGATATTTAAAAGATAGTTTTAATGGAATACATTTTTTTAATGGCTGCCCCTTTGTATCTATGAAAGACTTCAATCATGATTTATGTTTTGAAAAATTGCTTGATTGGTTGTGTTTTTTTTTAGTGCATTTCTTTCAATAAATCTCTCATTTATTCTTGTTTCAATTTCATGATTGTTTAAGCATGAAATTGAAACAAGCTCGGTCTAGACACATCATACAGATTTTGAAGCTTCATCTTGTGGAATTGAGTGAGTACATAAAATAAAAAAACACCTACCAATCTTAAGAACCTTAAAGGCTACTGATATTATCATTTTATGAATGATCTCTTTACCATTAGCATACGAGTTGATCACCTTTCGGGTATGCCTTAGTTGTTTTATTCATTTGGAGTTTTGATTATCACCTACCACCTCCACGATAGCTCATGAAACTAAAACTTTGATATAGCTTTGAAATATGAACACTATCCCTTATTGTCATATTGCAGTCTAATCATTGTTGTACATGACTGTTAGCCATGCTATGAAAAAATTACTCGTCTTGCTAGCTTAATATCACATTGATTGCCTCGGTGGTAGTGTTTCATTTTTGGGGTTAGGTTGTAAATAGAGGAGGTGGATTTCAACTACGCATGTCCTCTGGTTCAGTATTCAATAAACAACTTGAGTGGTGGTTATGGTGGCCTTCTCCCAAAGCCTTAGTTATCGGGTCACCTACAAAAATGAAGAATTTAACGTTCATATCAGGTGGTTTCAAACATGGGTTCCTATTTTTTACACTTGCCGGTATATCATAGCCAAATGGCCCTGAGGTTTTACAATCATGTAATTGTATAACATAGACATGATTTTGTGGGATGATGTTTGAGCAAATAGTTAATAATTTGGAAAAACCATTAGAATCCCATTTCCAAAATGGACTCATTTACTGTCACCGTTGGCAGTTTCTCCAAAAACCAAGCCATTTCAGAGATACATCCCATATTTTGAAGAATAATATTTCAAAAATTATGTTTCGATGGAGGTAAGGGGGTCTTTCACTTTTCTTAGAGATCATTTTTGCGGGATGGATTCTAAGAAAAAGAAAAAGACTTTGAAAAAACCCTCAGAAACCAATATCATAAATGAACCCATTTATCTCTCACGAGGACAGTTTCCAAAAAAACTCAAATATATGAGAGATATAACCTTTGATTTAAAGAAGATCTTTTCAGAATTTTTGTCGAGTTTGAGGAAATAGCTCAACACTGCAAAGCAATCATATCTGTCAGATGACATTGAAAATATTGAGTAAGTGGCTTGATTTAACCCTCATCGTCACTCCCCCACCTTTTCTCACAGGTTCCGACCATTTCTCAGGTATTTGGCCTCAATTTAATGGATACATTCATCAAAATGAGACCCTCGTCTATCGACCATCTGCACATAGAAGAAAAGGGTAACTCGGGTAGATATTCACTCATTTTTGTTTATTAGTTTTTTAGTTACAGTACTAGAACAATTTTTTTTTAATTTTCAGCTTGTTCCGATTCATCAGTTTAAAACAATTATTTTCACAAGGTTTTTCTTAAACCTTGTAATTGTATATATATCTACTATACATAGTACTACTGTTAGTTAGGCAATTGTAATTAATGTGCTGACTTTTAGAATGATACCTTTAGTTAGTTTACATATTTTAGTTATTTTAGGATCCTAGTTGGCTAATGGAGCCAATAAACCTGCCAGGGTAGATTGTCCAAAACGGATTGGGTTAATTAGACAACCCCGGTCCAGATATTCCCTTCTCGTTGATGGTGTGTCATAAACTCTCGTCAACAAATGATGCTAGAAGGAGGGTTGAGGTAAATTTAATGATTAAATGTTTTACCCTCATCCTGTCATAATTCCAAATTTATAAATTCTTCTTCGGTGTCATCTTGAAATGCACTAGAAGGCATGCCACACTGACAAGATGGCCTTGTAGGAGTCTTTGTTTTGAATGTATGTAATTCCCCATGGCTCCCTAAATCACTGTGTTGGAACACGATTTCCACTTCTCATTACCTGATATTCCCAATGAGACAGTCTCTCGCTTGTCCAAACTCACCTTTGATGGTG
>WSFP011480402.1:0-16625 GCA_009831015.1 Picea engelmannii | reverse complement strand
GTAATGAGGTTGAGGATTGTCCAAGGATGATTGCTAAAGTTGAAGGGATGAACATAAGAAAAAAAAACTATGAAGAAAGTCCAAAGACTAAGAGCATATTAGAAGGTCATAAAGAAAAAAGGCCAGAGGAAGTTCAGACTACATTAGTACAGTTGAAAGAAATGATGGATGTTCACAAAGAATCCAGTTTACCAGAGATCCTGAAAGTAAAACAACGCACAAGTGAAATAATAGAAGACTTCGACATATACTGTGTCTTGGATGAGGAAACACAAGTGAATATTATTACATAAGGAACTTGGAAAATTTTGGGAAAGACTATTGTGATACCTTCATTGAGAAGGATATGCTTGTTTAAGGGAAAAATGATAACTCTATGTGGAAGAGTTACTAATGTACCTATTATTGTTCATGGAACATCGACAGAAGAGGAATTTGAAGTCATTAAATTTGTTGGGGACAACGCCCCCTTCCCACTTTTGTTAGGTAAGATTTGGATTGAGAAGGATCAGATTAGAAGGAAAGCAGAGGAAGAAGCTACAGAAAATAAAAAGAAAGAACTAACTAAGGGATTTCATAGCTAGAAAAATATATTGACTAATAGAATAACGAGAGGATAATTTGAAGCAATAGAACAAAGTAACAACACAGGAGGAACATGAATCAAGAGACTTAGCTATCAAGGCTGAACTAATGCACAAATATTTGAAGGACTTATCTATTCAAGAAAGAAGTATATCCACCTAGGAAGTGTTAAGAAAAGGAATATTAACTTCAGACCCTTTGAGGGCACCTCAACAGTGCGGAGCCACCATGCTAGGGGAAGATAAGAATAAAAATGGAAAGAGGATTCCAGAAAAAGTTAGAGAGACTTATATCACAGGAAAGAAGGAAAGGAAGCTCAATAAAAAGAAAGATAAGTTGGAAAAGCTACAAGAAGCTACAAAGACCAGATGGAAGACTTTGCAGACTAGAACCTCGCAGGAGGCAGGTTCATAGGATTCAAAACTCATTGGAACAACAACACCACGCATAATCAAACTTCTCCCTAGTGAATCTATATGAGCATTGGAGGCGCCTTGACAGTTAGAATGACGCTCCATAATGGTTAGAAAACACATTTATGGGTGGATGGATCTCTTTTGGACGTTGATACCATGCCATAATGAATAAATTCACATTGGTGGAAGCATTCCTAGCCATTGGAAGAATCCATTACGATGCCCCACTTATTTAACTCATCGATCGTTGCGCTGGGACCACTTTTTGATACCTGTGATTGACTGAGCTAAACAAAGAATTGTCCAAGTGTCGAGTTGTGTTATCTAAAACTAGACCTTGTCGCCCATTTTTATACCCCACTTGTATGTTCTAATGGGCGACAGACTGATATCCGAAGGTGTCCAGGCATCATCGACTAGGGGACTACATGCTTCCCCTTCGACTAGACATCTTTTTGGTTGTGTTAACTCTGTGACTGAGTAACGAAGTAAGCACAACGATGATTTGGCTAATGCGAAGCAGATACCATCGATCCTACCCAAGTATATCCCACCTTTGGCTATCACTGTTAACTTTGACAACATTCCCCAAGATTTTGAGTACGTCGTGTTCACTACATACATTCCAAAAGGAATACACATAGTCGGGAGTCAGCTAGGATAGATCTCGCTATTGAAGAACAATGACTTCAATTTAGGAGACAGGAAGAACTACATGATGCTAGAACCCCACCTCTATTTGACAAAGTCAACTCGGAAGAATCCTTGCCTCATCTCCCAACCATGGATTAAGGGGATGGTGCAGTCCACCATGCTGAACGTGATGAAGAACCCACATTTTAGCTGCCACCAGGAGGTTAACGCTTGGATTAAAATCCTCTCATAGTGCTATCATGGAGTATACATGTGGCTCGACCAAAGTATTAATGTCGATTCATCCCTGATCCACCAGATCACAGGCTTAAGCGTGAAGGGACCTAACCCTCAACAGTTTTATCTAGGGAAGGCCTCAGACTGTTCCCTAGCACAACGCATCAAGGAAGCTTACAGAGAAGTCAAAAAAGGAAAGCGAGGTTACAAGGTAGCCTCTATAAAGGATGGTGGAGTGCACCTCTCTTTCCAAATCATAGTTGGAAAGCTCATAAGGAAGAAACTCCCCATACAGGTCACTGGGTTCATGGTGGAGCTCGCGGGAAAATGTGTGGAGGGCATGCAGATGAACTGGGTGAACTACCTTGTCAATGAGCTGGATAAGGATTGTCGCGAAGCCTAGGATTTGGGATATGAATTCCACTACATCTGGTTGATCATTTTGATCGCATTTGTCGCTTGGAAAATGCCTGAAGGAGCCACCTTCCTAGAGATCAAACCCTCTGAGTCGTTGGCCGCTAGGATTTCCACCTTGTGGTACACCAACTACATGACGAAGCAATGGCATTCCAACACCATGTTTCATGCATACTATCAACAATTGAAGGTTTCCATTGAATCATTTCTGCAAATGACACCATGCACACTGCACTAGTACCGACCAATAGAAAAGTTCCATGCAGATCCACATTTCATGTACATCACTGTGCCCAGAGATGAGAACCAGGAATAATTACAGTATTACAAAGGCATAGCCGGAGGAATTCATTGTACCTGTCGCTGATGTAGAAATATCCAATACTGACACCATATAAAGCCCCATAGTAACCCGGGTTGAGCATGTTGGACAGTCTAGTGGGATGAAGAAGAAGATAAAGAAGGAAGAAGTCCAGGATATAGAAAGAGATGAGGAGGACAATTCTTTTGAAGATAACGGGCCTGGCTCACTTGAAGGAGGAGGAGAAGACGAAGCAAAAGGATGGGGAGGAGGAGATGAAGGATATGAAGGGAAAGTAGGAGGTGAAGCTACCACCCCCCCACTTGAGGATCCCCCTGTTGGGACAGTAACACCGCATAAGAGGAAGGTTTATCCAAAGAAAACTTCGACAAGGAAGAAGATGGGCGCTAATAATCCCTAGTTGGAGGCCATGCTCACGGAGGACGATATCAGTCTGATCTGTGAAGCTATGGAGGACGTGTCCTAGGACATCTTGCAGAGATATGGAGAGACGTAGGAGGAGATATATGGAAGGATCGAGAAGGAATTAAAGGAAGTACATCAATATGTTTGTTTGGTCCATGCAGTACCTACTATGCCTTCCTCGTAAAAAATTGCAGAATTGGGGAATGAACCAACCCAATTGAGAAGACTTGCAGATGCGACATAAGCTCGACTTTAGAGAGCCCAGGAAGAGAAGGAGAAGGATACAAAATCCTTGAAACAGGATAGAGATAGATTCCTAGCACAATTAAGAGTAGTGTAGGAAAATGTAGCAACCCAGGAAATTGAGAAAGCAAAGCTTCAGGTGAAGCTCCAGAATGAAAAATCCCAGCTACAGAGAGAAAAGGAGAAGTTTCTCACAGAGCAGGCCATGGTCAAAGAATTATTGATTAAAGCATGTTACTCTATGCCAGGCTTGGCACAGGATAATAAAGAGTTGGTCGAGGCTCAAGTAGTGAAGATCATTGAGACCATCCAGCAGCTTCAATCTTGGATAGCAGAATTGGAGGCCCAAGTAGTGTTGAGAACCCCACAGGAGGTGCATGACCAAATGGAGGAAACCGTCATGAACACAGTAGTAAGGATAAGATCCCTCACCTTGGAGTGAAAACAAGTGAGTGATAGAAGCACATAAACATATGAATGCCTCACTCGAGGATCCATAGCTAAGAAATCTAGAAGCACAGTAGCAGGATTTTTCACAGGAGATGAAGCTGCTCATTGTAGTTGAAAGAATGAAGATATCCCAGTAGCAGCATACAGTACAAAAATATATCATTGCAATCCAGGGAAAGGTAATGGGAGTCATGGAGAAGCTACAATCTGTATAGAATGAAGATTGCAAGGTGTTTGAAAATATTGATGGATAGTGCTCACAATTGGACCAAGTGGTCGCAACAATAGAACAATGCCTGGAAGGTCCTATTACTGAGCAGACGATCCAGGAGCTCACTGAGCAGGAGGCTCAGGAGAAGAAACAATTCGAGGAAAACTAAGTTAATATCAAGGCCTTCGAAGCATCCTTGTCCAGACCTGAGTGACTCAGGATGAGTCACAGGTGAGTGTTGGGGGTGTCTTGGACCTCGACCAAGTTTTGATGAAACCTTGGTCAGATTTGGACCAATTTTGGACTTCGACACATTGTTCAAAGAAAGAGCACCTAGGCAAAGCTGAGATCACATATATCACCCATTCTTTATGGATATGTGGACACAGTAAGGGGTTCTCTAGGGTTTTTGTAATGGGTTTATGGGATGTCAGCCCATGGGTTTTTCCCATGTTTAGGCCTTATTGTAAGGGTTTGTTAAAGTATAAATAAATAAGAATGTATGGTAGTAGAAGAAGAAGTTTTGGGGGCTAAGTGCAAGTATTTTGAGTAGCTGTGTGCCAAGGAATGTATGTGTGTGAAGGATTTGTGCTTGATAGAGGGTTGTCCCTGTGCCCTGACCTAGTTTTGGAAGGAGGATTTGGTGCTTAGTGCGCAGATCTCCTGTTGGGTGCGAAGTTTAAATCTATGGCTTAGTGCACATAAGTGAATGAATGTAATATTTGAGCACATAATAATGAAGGTGAAGCGATTGGTGGATGTAGCCCCACACTAGGGTGAAACATGTATATCTGGTGTCTTATGGTTTGCTTTGTGAAATGTTATATCTTTTATGTTATGCTTAAGTACTTAGATTAGATGTGTAATGAATATGTGTGAGCTGCTTGAATGCATTGCTTATGTTAGAATGTTAGATATGATTCAGAGTGTTAAGTGCTAAGTGTTTAAAGTGCCAAATCTTTTGTTATTATTGCACTAGATCTATCTTAGATTATGTTCTGTGATGTTCATAAGGAGAATAAACTAATGCATGTCACTTCCTAGATTTATTAGAATACTCTGTGAAGTGTTATTAGAACAGATCTGTGTCCCATCTTGGTTACAAACACATGTGTCTTGTAACCCCCCCTACTTCTACCTCGTGTGATACCTCACCTGCTTCGCATGTGTTTTTGAAAGGGACAATAGTCGCGGTTTTGTTGGTGCATTGTTAAGCGTTGAACCTTGGATCTTCCCTTGTGCCAACAGTCTCCAACAAAAAATCTAAAGAATGTTAAAGAAGATGAAGAAAAGAACAAGAATAGATATTCTCATAATGTAATACATATTCAAAATAAGAATATTTTGGAGAAGGAATAGTAGATCTTGAAGAAGAATTAATCAATGCTTTAGATGAATTGACGAAATAAAGGAAGAAAAACAAGTCTCTTGAGGAACAATTAGTCAAGAAGAATTATCAATAAAGTTATGAAGAATCCTAACATGTCATCATGAATATAAAAGCTTAGCTGGAAGAATCCATAAGGATTGAAGAAACATACAAAATTCATATGGAAGAGAAGCAATGTTTAGAAGCTGAAATAGTAGCACAAATAAGGGAAGTAGAGAAGTGAGAGAAGATTTTGATAGATCATGTCAAGGACATATCTAAGGATTCAAACCAGCTTGAAACATAATCTAGTCAACAAGAAAGAAGATTTGAAGAAGAAATCATCTCCTTGAATATCCAACTTGAATAAGAAAAGAAAATTGAAGAAGTCGTGAAGATTCAAATGATGAAGAAAGAAGAAGAGGGTGAGAAGATTGGAGAATAAGTTGTCACATTGAGAGTTATAATCAAACTTAGAAAAAATGTTGAAGAGAGAGAAACATAAACAACATAAGTAAATAAAGTTGAATAAAGCACTCCAGGTTTCCAGAAAGGAAGAATGAATAAAAGAGAAATAGTTATGCAGAAGTATTCAAAGGAAGGAATCATGGTAAGCAATAATCAAATACGAATGACTATAATAGAGATACATATTCAACAAGACCTTCCACATTCAAGAAACAAAGAAGCTTCAATGATGATCTTGATCATCCAAGATGGGAATTTAGAAGGACTTCACCACAAAGAATATCATTCACTCCAAGGTATGTAAATTTCCTTTGTGGTCATTGTTTTATTTGTACTAACTTTAGACATAAGGTTGTATATTGCAGAGCATATGGAATAAATGTTCAAACAAGAAATACTTATGTGGATCCCCAGAACATTGAATGTTACAAATGCCACAATTATGGTCACATAACTCAGAATTGTAGAAGCATGATAGAACCCACCATGAAAGAAAACATCAATGTCAGATACATGAAGGTTTGGAGAAGAAAATAAAGACAAGAAGAGTAGGTGAATGAAGAACATGTCCTAGATATTGAAAGATTTGCAGAAGTGTGAGAAATAAAATAAGAGGAAGTGAATAAAGAACAAACCCAAGAAATTGTACTCTCAGGAATTTTAGTGAATGTTCATGATGAATCCAAAGGAAGAAAGGAAGAAGTTAGAGTTTAGAGAGATGATGAATCTAAAGACGAAGAGGAATATTACTCCACATTAGGGCATATTCTTCCATTTTCTGATCCATTCGGCTTGGAGAATCCTAGTGAAAATGGATATTGAATAGGGGGAGTATATGCAGTAGCTACTATAGATCAAAGAACCATCCTTCAAGTAGTTTGAATTGTTTGTAGAGACAACTTTAGAGCAGTTAGATAACATAAATGCACAATGACAGATTGATCAATTGAGAAACAATGTTCCCATGCACATATAAGAGGAATATTATTGACACACTATCTAGGAAGGGATCTATTCATTATAGGTTCAAGGAGGTATTATAGATCAGTGGAAATATTTGATTCATTTTGAGAAATAGGAATATGTGATTATCAATTACAACAAAGAAGCCTTCATAATAGTAAAGTGACAGATGGGTTATCATTGTGGACAATTCAATAGCATAGTTATGTAAATCTTATTACATATGGGCATAGATGGATTTATGAGATCATTGAAAGGCCTATATATATATATATGACAAAGCATATTTACAATTTGAATAAGTGGAATCAGTTGGTCACAAGAAGACAATCAATGAAAGGCCTATCAAAACGGGGAAAGATAAACCTTCAACAGAAGCTACATCATCAAAAGGACATTGATTTAAAAACATGGTCATTTATGTATAAACAATGAACATGATAGGCCGTGAAGATTTAAAGTCAAGAAATTTTGAATGGTTTTTATATATGTCAGAGGATTACAAGAGGAAGCACTAATGAACGAGAAGCACCGGAAGAGGAAAGGAAGGGTATGCATGAAGTCCCATATTGTTTTACATCTTGCAGATAAATCAAGGGGAGATAAATCATCAGAGAAATATATCAGGAAATAAATATTAGAAACATGCAGAAAGGGGGAGACATATCGATAGGGGGAGTTATCATTTTTCCCATGATGTCAGATGGAGATAAAGAGAAAGATCAAAATAGTAAGATTAAAGTGCATGAAGTAAGAAATGGATTATTGAAAGAAGGTATACTTTTAGGGGAATCAATCCTTGTTATTGATATCAAAGAAAAGAGGAAATTGGAAAGAAACATGAGAAGAGAAACATGTGAAGAGAAAGAAAAGAAGCATGAATAGAGGGGGATCATCCCCAAGGAGAGATAACCTTTTCCATTGATGTCAAAGGGGGAGAGAAACATCAAGAAAAACATTGACAAGGAGTGATGGTCACAGGGGGGAGAGTGAGTATTAGAGTATGAGTTTTTCCATCAATGTTGGTGTTGCCATCGATTCCAAAGGGGGATACTGTTGGAAAAATGGTTTGGATAGTTGGTTGTCATTGATGTCAACCCTTAAAACATTAGAGATACCCCATAGTTGTGATCTATATTGGTGGTGAGTTAGTTTTCATTGATGTCAACAAGAATGGTTGATATCAAAAAATGTGATGGGTGCATTTTATGAAGTCTATATGAATCCCCGATGGTGTGATTATGGAAACCAAAGTTTATAAGGGAATAATCACATGAAGGACAGTGCAATCAAAAGTAGCATACTCATAGATGGATAGTCCTTGTCATGCCATTTTGAATAATAGGTGGCACACCACGTGGTTCTTCATGGTTAGGGAGATATTCCATCATGAATTTGAAATCCCCTAAAGAGTTACAAGTCCTAGTGAAAGGGTAAATTGGCTGTAACAAGAAATAGCTAAAGTAAGGAAATAAGATATCTTGAAAAACTATAAATACACCACAAGAAGTCCTTCACAAATACACACACAATTTCAATGATTATCTATCTTTCAAGTGATGTTTCTTGTAAATATTTTGTATCATATCTGAGGTAGAAAATTCTAAGGAAACGAAGGAAACCAAAGGAAAAAGTTTGAAGTGGTCAAACTAGAGTTTTGAGGTTATCTATAGGTCACAATGGAGAAAGTAGCAGAAATCCATGGGTGATAGTGGAGAAAGTAGTGAAAATACATTGGTCACAGTGGAGAAAGTAGCGAACATCCATGGGTCATAGTGGAGAAAGTAGTGGATATCCGGCCACAGTGGAGAAAGTAGTGTACATTCGCAACTCACAGTGGAGAAAGTAGCAGATTATTTTGAAAAATATCGAAGAAGGTGTCATCTTGTTGATTTTGAATTTGAGGAAGGTTTTTTGGGTTGAGATGATATGCATCAGGTCCTCTACATGAGTAAAGTTATGTGTTTATGTCTATTTATCATGGATGGTTTGGCATATTCTTAAGGCATGGAGGCCTCTTGGGTACATGGATGCATATGATTAAGGCACACACATGATTGAGATATATACTTGGTACAATGTATAAGGTTGTTATGGTTTAGTGTTATAAGCACATATTTGTGATGATTGGTACATGTGTGAGGAATATACTTGATATATGATCTTGGTTGTTATGGTACATGCTTGAGGCATATTGTTGAGACATTGACACATCCTAGATACTTTGCATATATGATATATGAGTGATATGGAACATGTTTGATGGTATATCTTGTTACATGGTTTATGGTTGTTGGTACATACTTGAGGCACATGATTTGAGGTATATCTTGGTTACATGTTGATAATGTGATGGTCATGCCTTTGATATCTTGTTGAGGAATCAGTATATGCTTGAGGCACATATTTGGTGCATGGTGTGAGACATGTTTGAGGTACATGCATTTAATGTTTTGGTACATTGATTAGAAGCATATCTTGGCTATGTTGGTATCTTGGTATATTGGCTATCTTAACACTTTATTGGTGACACCTTCTTCTGAAAAAGATTTAAGAAGGTGTCATCTTGTTGCTTCTCAATTTGAGGAAGGTTTTTTGGTTTGATATGATATGCACTAGGTCCTCTTCATGAGTAAAAGTACATGATTATGTGTATTTATCATGGATCATATGGTATATTCTTAAGGCATGGATGCCCCTTGGGTACATGGATGCATATGACTGAGGTACATACATGCTTGAGATATATCATTTGTACAATGTGTAAGGTTGTTATGGTTCATTGTTAGAGGCACATCTTTGTGATGATCGGTACATGTGTGAGGCATATACTTGGTATATTATCTTGGTTGTTATGGTACATGCTCGATGAATATTGTTGATACATTGACACATCTTGGATAATTTGCATATATGGTATATGAGTGATATGGAACATGTTTGATGGTATCTCTTGGTATATGGTTTATGGTTGTTGGAACATACTTGAGGCACATGGTTTGAGGTATATCTTGGTTACATGTTCATAATGTGATGGTCATGCCTTTGGTGTCTTGTTGAGGCATTGGTATATGCTTGAGGCACATATTTGGTGCATGGTGTGAGGCATGTTTGAGGTACATGCATTCAATGTTTTGGTACATTGATTAGAAGCATATCTTGGATATATTGGTATCTTGGTATATTGGCTATCTTGACACATTATTTATGATATATTTTGGTACATGGTGTATGGGATGTTTGAGATATATCATGAGTGATATGGTACATTGTTGAGGCACATCTCATGGTACATGGTTGATGGTATGGTACAGGTTTCATGCATGATATGGTAGATGGTTGATACATGGTATGGTATAGGTTTTGGTGCATGATTGATGCACAATTTTGTACATGGTACATGTATTGATGTACATAGTTGATGTACATGGGTTATACATGGTATGGTACAAGTTTAGCACACTTTATGGTACAGGTTTGGTATATGGTTGAGATACATATATTGTGATGATATGTTGGTGATATTGGCACATGATTGATAGAGCCATGTCTTGGTGTTGTTTGAGAATCTGGTTGAGAAATGCTCTTAGTGATCAAGGATCTAGTTTTGTATCAGTCATAGTGACAATTTGGTGACAATGAAAGGTTGGATACAGTGACAGGTTGACAGGTTACAAGTGGATGTGATAGTGGTAGTGACAGTGGCAGTGATTATGGTAGTGATAGTTTGGTATACACTTATATTTCAAGGCAGTAGGATGGGGAAAGGAAAGGGGGTTGCATCCTCCTTTTGGTTGGTTCCATAGAACACAAGGAGTTGGAGATTACTTCAGGTTGGATCCTAAGAATCAATGGGTTGTAGCCTCCTTCTGGTTGGAGGAATAGAATTCAGGGAATTGTAGATTCCTTGAGGTTGGAGCCTGTAAATAGGGGGTCATTGCCTCGTTACAACTGTAGTTGGAGATTTAGTAATTTGATGCTTCCAATGAATATATTCTTTGATATATAAGATAAACATTCTATGGTTTTCTCCCATTTGGGTTTCCACAAAAATTCTAGTGTACTTTGCATTTGATGTGATGTTGCTTATGTTTATATTCCCATGATATATTGAATGCAATCATAGAGTATACATTGATGATATATTGTTGATAAAGTCGCATTTTATATATTGTGGTTAAAAGTGGTAAAATCGCTCATATTGATTCACTCCCCCTCTCAGTATTCCAACATTTATAATACATTTGACTTTTTGTTTTTATGTATATCATACTTATTTAATTTTTAGTCTTCTTGCATAATCCATTATTATGAAGATATACCATGGTAATTTATTATATGTGAATTTTTTGTTTTAATACAGTTGGTCAAGAGTGGGATCCAATACCTTTATGCATTGCAAACAATATTTATTGGATGAAGGTATGGATTGAGCGATATATACAGTCTAATAATGGTAGGTTATCATGGTATGGTGTGGATAAATAAGTCAAAGAAGATAAACATAAAGGATTTACCAATCTTACATAGAGGGAAATTGATTTAGCATATGGTTTAAATGATAAACGTGAAAGCATGTTCACCCATACTATTTATTTTATTTTAATATTATATTGATGTATATGGTGTGTTTTTTTTCTTAATTTGCATAATTTCCAAGTATAAATATGTTTATCAATTGACAATGCATTTTTTACGTGTCTGAAATATTTCAGTTGAAACACCACAAGGCTATGTGGTGCAATGGTGACATATTTCACATAAAAAAGTTGGATGAAAATATTAAAACTTTTGATAGTGGGATAACTATAGTATTTCAGGTCACTGATGTTTCCTCTAGAAGTGACAGACATGAAGAAGTCTTTGAATATCGATACTATGGGTTTTTGGATGATATACTTGAGTGTGACTTTAAATCCTTCAAATAATTTATGTTCGACATTAGATGGTACATGCTACGAATGAATGAAAATGATCCCGATCGAACTATTAATCAACATGCTAACAGATTTACCATGGTTAATACAAGGAATTTTGAGCCAGAATCAAAGCCCTATGTTCTTCCAAGCCAATGCGAACATGTATTTTACTCATAGGTTCTAGGTAGAGGGGGTTGGTCATATTTTGTTATATATTATCCAAGAGGAATTCCGATAAAGTATAATGTAGTGAAATAATATGATATTGAAGAATAAGATGATGTAGAGGAGAAATTAGGTCATGTGTCAGCCGAAGACATTGTCGAAGTTCAAGGAGATGTTCTAGACAATGTTCTAGATGAAGATGATATAGACGATGTGTTAGACGAATAACTTGAAAAATTTGAACCAAATGTAAGAGACAATGTTCTTGATGATGATATAAATGACGATATGATTGGAAATGATGACATTGATGATGATGTTGATATGGCCAATCCTTTCAACATCAATTTTGAACTGGATGATACAGATGTTGAGTTGGATGAAAAAAAAGATTAATGATATCAAAATGTTGAAATATATGAGGTATGTATTTATATGTTTTTAGTTGATTTGTTCTGTTTCGTTTACCTTAAATTTTCATTTTATTAGTTTCTATGATTGATTCTTACTATGTTTCTTTCAAATATTTTATAGTAGATAAATTGGGTATTGGTTAATTGAGAGTGATGTGGGGGGAGGGGCCATATGAGCTTCCACATTCACGTGGTTGGACTGTTTAGTAGATAATATATTATTCTTGAAACCAAGAGAAGATCATTCAGGTTTATGCCATCATCTCCAATTTTAACTTTCCTTTGTTTAACCATTTTCAAGTTTGTCCATTTAACAATTAGTAGAAATTATGCTTTAATTTGACCCCGCACAGAGTGACCTATGAATGGGGCCAACATTGATTTTTTTTTTTATTTTATGCTTGTATGCACTGAATTTTGACATGGTTATAGTAGATGCATGCATTTATGGTATGAGATGGTTTTGAGACTCAAATACGACTCACACAAAGAATTCAACAATAAAATGACAAAATTATAACATAAATGTGAATGAGATGAAATTATCCATCATTGTATTTGTCATCATTGTTATCACCATATTGTGGTGAGGTTTCAATGAACATTTTTGTGATTCCTATAGAATATTTTTCGAAACATTCTAGAAACAATGACCAGTGAAAGGGGATAGCATTGCATTTTTTCAAACTATGCTTCTCCAAGTCATGGACATTGTATTATGAGGAACTATAAATGTATTAAGGAATACAATACACTTTTAGCACTCCCAAAAATTCATAGGGTCTAAAACCACCACATAGGCCCTATAAATGAAATCTTTACCATATGTGTGATATTAGCACCATCACAAGGTTTTATGAACTATAATGACTCTTAAGGTTTTGTACATGGTATATGGACAAAGAAAGTAGTATTAAAGGGCCTAAAGGATTCCTTAAGATCTCATCTACCATGCACAAGGTCTAAAACCAAGATAAACTCATTCAATTTTATACCATCATCTACAATTTTAAATTACGTTCATCTAACAATTTTAAATTTCGTTCATCTAACAATTTTCAAGGTTTTCCATTATTACCAATTAGTGGAAATTAGTTTTTAATTTGACCCCGTGCAAAGTGACCTGTGAATGGGGCCAAGGTTGAAATTTTTCCAGTTTGTGCTTATATGCACTGAAATTTGACATGGTTATAGTAGATGCATGCGTTGACGGTATGGGAGGGTTTCGAGACTCAAGTAAGACTCACACAAATAATTCAACAATCAAATGAAAAAAATATAGCCTAACTATGAAGGAGATGAAATTATCCATCATCATATTTGTCATCATCGTTATCATCATATTGTGATGAGGTTTCAATGAACAAGTTCGTCGTTCCTATAGAATCTTCATCGGAACATTCCAAAAACAATGGATCACTATTAAACTAGTTTAAGGTTTGAGATCAGAGATTTGAGATAGTTTAAGTTTTATAATTTTTAATTATTAGAAGTTATAAGGTTATGCTACTATGGTTAAGGTTTATATGTATTAGGGAATATAGTGGTTAAACACTAGGGATTATAGGTACTAGGTCTTATAGATGTGAAGTATTCTAAAGGATATAAATGTTAAACGCATATGGGGTAGGGATTAGGGTTCATATGAGTTAAGCGTAATATGGGTTATATGTAAGAGGAATTAATGACTATAGGGTTAAGGATTAGGGGTTATGGTGATTATATTTTACAAGGGTTGGGTGTTAAGSGTTATAATACCCCCTCTGTGTAGTGATTCCATGGTTAAATTCTAYAAAGATATACATACCCTACCCCCATCTGGATTTGAACCTATGACCTCCAAGGAGTAAACACACGTTATTAACCATTAGGCCCACTATATAATATATATTAATTATATCATATATATATATATATATATTAACTTATTATATATGTGTTATATATAATAGATTATTTATATAATATATATTATATTGTGTTATAAAAACATAAAAAAACATAAACCAAAGAAAACGAGCGTCATGGAGTGGATCGAGMTCCCAATAGTGACAAGGAGAACCCTAACCCYGAAAGCAAGAGACATAGGAGGCCACAACTATCCCACACCACGAGAAAAAGGATTCCCTAACTATCCCACAACATGAAACATAGGAGGCCCACTAGTCGATAATCCGACCGAAATATGAGGCCCTAGCTAGCCCACACCACGAGCGACAAAGGAGGCCCTAACTAGCCCACAATACGAGTATTGCCACCAAAATCAATACTATTTTCTATAATTGATAAAAAATTTATCTTGTGTTGTTGATATCAAACAAATATTCCCCTTGATCTCTCATGAATTGATTTAGTAATGGTTTTTTGTATTTCTTTAGTAATGGTTTTTGTATTTCTTTAGCCTATGTGTTGTGACCCTTGCAAAAAAGTGTAATCTCTCAAGGGAATATCAAGGGTTTGGGTGTTCGAACTAGGATTTCATGGTCAATACCTATATTTCTTGTAACATTGGAATTTGATTACTTGATGTTTTCTTTGGTAACTCGGGTTTTTTTTCTACATGAAATTCAAATTTCAGACAACAAACAACATTTCAATTGCAACATTCTGATTCATTTATAATCGTAAGTGTCTTTATAAGTAAAAACATGCAATATTTAGATAGATTCCCTGGTTAACCTCACTCATAACACAACATTGTTCTAAGGGTTTTAAATATAGAACTTAAGTATTTATTCATAATCTAAACACTTTGGCAGTTAAATAAGAGCTTTGTTGGAATCACCTTTCACACAGTTTCACAACATTTGTGTTTCCCTTATCACTATTTGAAATACATTACACTAGAGTTCCTTCAGATCCTAATATAGTTCCTTCAAGTTCTAATATACTTGAACGTTCCTTTAACACAATATGATAGGAAATATTTCATTTTATTCCACATTTTTTCCTATGCATTGAATGTTTTTATATTCCAAGTTTTTCTCTTATGTAGCTAACTAAATGGTAGATATATTCTATATCTTGGACATAGATTTATCTCTATCGTGTATGGTGATCAGACAATGGATTTATCTCAAATATAAAAATCATTTAATAATGAGAAAGACCCTATTAATAAGAGATTAAATAAATACGAGAGACAATTTTCTTCTTTAGAAGTTCTCATTTTGGATAATCTAGGAAAATATTTTAATTTTAATCTTTTTCTAGTGATCGGGAAAACTCGATTCCCAAGACAACAATGGATGGGAGTGAAAAATACTCCATTCATGATTTTGGTTCTAAAATGAGTGTGTAAGTTAGCTGAGAAGTTTGGAAGCTTGTGTGTTAATTCTAAATGTTATCATCTAGATGAGGTTAATAACAACTTTGCAAATAAAGTTGCACAAATTTTCCTTACAGGAAACTTCAGTAGAATCTAATGTAAAGGCCCCCACATTTACCTTATTAGTTAACCATACTTAAGAAACCTAATTGATGTTCAAGATTCTTGATTAGCATGATTTTCTACCCCTAATTTGAATTGGGTTTCAGTAAGAAAGTTGGAATTTCTATGGAACAGTTCAAAATGTGTACCTCACTTTGTTACCTTACATTGGCACAAAAGGTCTCTAAGAATACCTTGAGCCTCAATTATTCATGACAAATCATTTTACTTCTCATTGTTACATAACCAACCATGAGTATTAGACATAAACATATTCATTTATTTAGACAGCCCAAAGATCTAAGTCTCCAACTCTTTCAAGAATTGGATGTTCTGTTCATGCTCAGGGATGAATGTATTTTATAAATTTCTTCTACAACATACTGAAATTTCTGGCGAACCTTTCCACTACAAGAAATTCTAGAAACAATTTTAGATTGTGTATTGAAGGAGTCCAAGTTACCTCTGAGGATATTTGCATCCAACCAGGAGTGAGAAGGTGACTATGTTGTCCGTAAGACTTAAATGGACATTCAATCATATTTGTAGTCACATAATGATTATGTTGTCTTGATGTCATAAAAGTTTTAGCGATGGGGTCACACATTTTCCTTCAACTTATAGATTTTTCAAGTGTAAGGTTTTTCCAATATATAAGAGACATATATTTTCATTTGGAATAAGGAAAATAAGAGACATACTTTTGTTTGGTGATAAAATCTTTAAAAATCCCTTCAGGGTTGTAACCCTCAATACCCTTGGCTTCGTTCCTTTAAGTAAATGGAGTGTAAACACTATTCCAACATTGTCATGCAAACCATAGAGTTAATCGTAACACTTGAAAATATGAATAGGGTAGTAATGAATTGCTTCCTCTTCTTGCTCTAAAAATACGAGGACAATAAATATGGAAAATAATCTATCACACATGAATATGGAAGATAAATATGGTTTCCTCCTAATTTCATAAAGTTGTATG
>ML880448.1:0-16274 GCA_009831015.1 Picea engelmannii | reverse complement strand
AATGAGTTCACTAGTACTTTATGGAGAAGGTTGTGATTTTTCTCTTTTTTCAATTCTTTATTTTGTTTTTCTTTCCTAGTGCAAAACATGAGATTGTTTTTTATTTTCTTGAGATTTTAAATGCAAAGAAAAAAAAGGAAAAAAATACATAAACTTAACAAAGGACAAATATGCAACCTATGTAAAGATAAAATAAAAAGGTATAGAATGGTTAAAAGAAAATTCATACCAAAAAATTGAAAATTTTAAGGATGTGTTGAGGACTCGACAAATGGTGACTCACTAGACAAAACCAACATCTTTTCTTATACCTCTGATCACAACCAAATAATTTCAAGTAACATAAACTTATAATAAGAAGAGAAAACATAAACCACTCATAGATCCATCTATATGTAATCTAGAAATCATTATTTACCTTGTCATGGGGTTTTAATTTTTAATCAATCACAAAAGATAAGTCATTTTGATCATTGAACTACACTTTGAATAAGAAACCAAATTAGATATGACTTCTAGTATTAAGGTATTATTTTGTATAATATCCAAGTATCATGTTCCCCCTTCTAGTGTCGCTCCACTGCCAGCGATATTCGATAGCCCAAACTGAGTCAACCTGATATCACAGACCTTGCTCCATTACCAGCGAGCATCCATAGCCCCAACGAAGATATATATGTTCTATCATCGACATCATGATTCCCTTTCGATTTATTTATATACCTCATCACTTATTTATTTAATTAATATAATGCAAAGCATATGTACCCCTTATTGGATACTCTGTGTGATGGGAAGTTCCTGTGGGATATGTATCTAAGTCTAGGAGGATGACATATGTTAGTGAAGGGATGAATCAGGCCCCCATGCTTTAAATCTTACCCATTCTAAAAATAACAAGACATTCATCAATTTCTCATTCATCATTTAGAGCATGATTTCTAGAGTATATGACATTTTTAATCTTTTCATATTTGATAATAGTCATTACCACCATCGACAAAACATTGTATTTTTTAAACTCACATGTTAAAGAAACTATAAGTACTTTCTGACTCCTGCTCATGTTCTTTGTCAACTTACTTCACGTTTGATATTTAAAACAAATAAGATTTTTAGAAAAGAACTAGAATGTCACGTTCCGCAGACCAGAGGCTAAAAACTCAACTTCCCCCAAAACTTAATTATGGAAAAACAAACAAAAATCAAACATGCAAATAATGCAATAACAAACAAAACATGCAAAGTAAGAATCATGAAAATCAACTATGAAAATCAAAATTGAAACCATGCATCAATCAAAAATAATAATAAAAACCAACTAAACTTAAGAAAAACTAAACTAAACTTGAAATCAGAACATAGCTAAAATAAATTCTAAGGTGAATGATTGAAACAAAGAAAAAAGAAAAAATTCAATGTAAAAAGAATTAAAAATCACAACTAAATTATAATCTGATGGATTTTATTCAAGAAACCAAAATTGAGCCAACATCTTATTCAGAAAATAGGAAAAATAAAATAGAAAATAAAACTAAGCTACTCTTACCCTAACCTACCATGTCTCCACCAATACTATGTAAAATCATATATCTAATGTAACCATTTAATTACCTCATTGTCAATCAGGATATCAAGGCATCATGTAGGATTTTGCAGTTGAGGCATAGTGTATTGTTTGAATGAAATAATTAAAACATTATGCAATTGGTTTAGAACAAAAAGTATTAGATACTTACTGGTTTGAGAAAATCATTTGGTGAAAGCTAGTTCTAAGAAGTCTCTAGCGATATCTTTAAAACCATTTTGGAAATGATGTATTATTAAAAAGGAATGCAAAGGTAAGTGATTTACTTGCTCATGGACATTAGTTGACAATTCCAAAATAAATCCAAATGACAATTCTTCTTGGTTCAACCTACTACTTTCGTCGTTATGTATGATGATGGGGTGACTTCATGTTATTGTCTCTCCATGAAGAGATGAAAATTATGTTGGTACTCCTTGCTCTATCTTCCTAACATTGGCATTTGTTCAAAGATATTAGCGATTCTAGGTTGAATAAGTTCCATGCATAATATATCAAATCTCAAATCCAATTTCTAAAAAGAAAATTTGTCATAAAAAATAGGACTATCACAATCAAACTTTGTTTCCATGTATTCAAGATATTTTGATTTCAAGAAATTATCGATATTATGCACACTGAATGAACATTTACTCTTATTGTATGTTTGATCAATCCATGTTTGGAAATCTTCCTGCTTTCCTTCATCATTGTATATTTTTTTCCCAAAGCAAGGGTCAACTATATGACAAGATGATGAACCAAATAAATCTAATAAGAGACCAAAAAAAAAAATTAGATTCTAAAATTGACTTGATTTCTTCAGCAAGATAATTTTCACAAAAAAAAAATATCAATTGTTCTTTTGATCTTTAGCTGATATAACCTGTTTATTTTGTTTGATTTTAATTTCTATTGTAGATGTACTTGTTTTAGTGAAAGAGTATAGTTTATAGATCATATATTTTTCATTCTCTTCCCATTTTTCATGACCATCAAGGGAACATTATAGCTCTATATCAACTTCAGAAATTGATTCTTTATCAAAGACTAGTTTGGAACCATCTTTTAAAATACCACCTTGAAACTATTCCTTGAAATCAAATTGTAAAAAAAAAGAGACATGAAGATCAACATGACATGTTTCAGTAGTTGAAATGATTTATTCATGTTGTGGAAAGACTGAATTGTTTGTATGCAAATATGGATCAAAATCCTGAAAAAACAACATCTTGCAAGTTGGAGGTGTTTGAAATTTCCAGATTGTATTTTTCTATAATATTTCCCGAGTTAATGATTTCCACGTCATTAGTTTCAATAAGGGGAAAATATTCCACTTCTCCTAATGGTATTTGTAATGAATTTTTCTTAAGAAATAGTGAGACTAAAATACTAGGTGGGAAACAATCAAGATGTTGAGAATTTTCCTCATTTTTTGAGAGTACACCATCTTATTCAGGGAAAAAGAGAAGGTATTTAAACTAGTCAAGGATTTCTCGAATGGTATGTCTATTATTTTTAGGAAACCTACAACAAATTTGTGTGAATCTTTGGCATAAATCATTCAACGGTTCATTTGTGTTCCTATGAATTTCTACCAGTTCATTACAAACATCTTCATAATCATTGTCTTCTTGATTACCCTATTCATGAAATGATGATATAAGAAATTATGGTAGATGATACTCTTGATAAATCAGATCCTTCTCTTTACTCATTAAGGACTTTTCCTCTTTGGGAAAAGAAAATAAATAGGAGAAAAAGGTAAAAAAATCAGATATAGAGGGTTTGTCACTTTCACAAAATCTATCATAAATTAGTACAACCCTTAATAAAAATTAATCTTTCATTTTTCATTTTTTATTAAGTTCAACACATAGTTCATCATAATCGTAGTTATCATGTGCATCTAGAAAAACTTCCATGAACTATTTCCAACTATGAATTGATCCAGTTGGAAATGCCTTATACCAAGCCTGAATTCATCCTTCCAATGTGAGAGTAAATAATCTACATAGTTCAACATCTTGAAAAACCTTAAGATTGTTACATGAAAAAATATTTTTTCTAAGATTCCTACATGCATAGGTCTTCTTTTCACCATCAAATTTTATTTTAGACAAGAGACATACTGTATTTTTTGAGATACCATGCAATGGTCTTGGGAGACTAAATGCATGATCCCGTGCAAGACTATGGATAGGAGCTATGGGTTGTTAATACATTTTAGAGCAATAGATCCACATGGGTTGGCTTGCCATCTAGGCCCTCTTTCTAACTCCAATTCTGTTGAGGGGTCTAAATTCCCCAATGCTCAACAATAGGGATTAAACCCAAGGAGGATGCCTAATTAGACTCCTCCTTGTTTGGTATGGAATAATCCTTCGGGTTAATGGTTTTGCAATTGTTCGATGGGATTTAAAATTTGTTTGGTTTCTATCTTCTTTTCTTTTATTGTTTTATGTTTAATTCCTATCTACTCCAGAAAAGAAATAAGTCAAAGGGCTTGAGGAAGTTTGTGCTAAGGATAACCTATGGAAATAGTCAATGAAAGTAGCCAATAGTTCTGATATCTCTAAGAAATAATTCTACTAAGAAGCATTACTACATTATCACCTTCAGGAAACATAAAATGTAGAAAGACGAAATCCTTTGTTCCTAAGAGACAACTCTTCAAGACAATGGCTAGAAATAACCTTGCAGCTATAATTTGTTCTTCTAAGGAATAATTCTATAGAAATACATAGCTAAAAAGATACTCCCAGGAAAACACACAACAATTTGTCATCTACTTCATCAATGATTATAGAAATAATTCTACAATGATTAATGTATTAAATAACAAAACCATGATTACAAAAAGAAACTGAGAAACTAATTAATAAAGAAATACTAAATATAACACCTAATGATTTATACAATCACACAAGATAACCTAGCATAATTGAAATATTTACTAGATTCATGTGACATTAATTCAAAAGGTAGAGTAATCCACAAAAAATGGAATAATACACAAAAATTCAGCAAACCAAAATGTCTTGACTCCAAAGAGTTTCTAAATTGAGCCTTGAAATAGTCATCTGCTTACAATCCTCTTGAAATCTCTCCAGAGGCCAAAAAACTCTTGAAAATAGTTGCAGAGATCAAAGACCCTTTATTAAGAGGTCGATCTCTTTATTTTTATTTTTAACAATAAGAGGGGGAAGAATTTGATTATAAAAAGGGGGGGGAAAGGCCAGTAAAATAATACATTTGTTCAAAGTTTGTTTCTATCGTAATCAAAAGTCCCTGCAGGAGGGATACCAAAGAGTCTGTCAATGTATTTGAATTCTTCCCGACATACATACATTCAGAGTGTCAAGGATACACTCTGTAAAATATACCTAATATATGTATGAAAATATTATACATTTATCAAATTTTGAATACTACCATGCTAAGAGTACCATAAATAATTTCTCAAGACTAGTTCATTCAGGTCGAACTAGATAGGGTTTTTTGGCGTGGAAGAAGCCACCTCTGAATTTTTGGAACTCGCTTCTTGCTGAGGTTTCCCTCAAAAGTCTTCCAATTCAAGCCTAAGTGCATTGCACTCATATTGCAGCTACTTGATTTCTTGTTGTTGAGCCATTGATTCCTCCATGAATGTAATGAGATGAGAAGAAAGGTCATTGTAACATATTTGTAGGTCAAGAATTCAATTTCGTGAATCCTCCAACTTTGTTTCTAGTTGTGCCACCCAATTTTTCCATTGGGAATTGTTTTATGCCATTGAAATATATTGACAATTTTGGATGTCTAAATGAGGAACGAAGAAGCAATGGAAGGATCTTGAATGGCGACCAACTTCCCAAAGTGAGGATGAAGAAAACTTTGAGCCATGCAGTGAATGTAACAAGATTGATGATTGAGCCAGGGCGCCATCTCGTTGTCATACTCTTCATTGATTAAATTCTCACAACATGTATTTTTCCTTGAGCCCATAGCTCCACCTTTTGCAATCATCATTATGAATACGGTTGCTAAGGATTCAATGTGAATCAACTCATCGTACATGGGGAAGTGATGAAAGAAATTATGGAAGGGTCGATCAAGGAGCGAGGGATTTAAAATGAGATTAAGGGGATGCATTTCCACCACGTGCCCAAGAGGCGGCAGTAATGAGAATCTATCTCATGACGTGGAATGGTGTGGTGAGGTTCTAAAGTTAAGCCCAATTCTAAAGTGGGGGGGATACCCCTTATAATTCTTCTTCAAATCTTTCATGGTAGATAGAGTGAAATTTATTCCCCTTTTAGGACTCAAATTACATTGATTTCTTTTCCTAGTGAGCGGAAGGAAGAACTTGATACTAATCATGGAATAATCAAGTTTTGGAAAGTCTCATTATTTATAAGTGTCCCTTCAAGCTGTTGGGTGGTGTGGTTAGCCTTCTTATCAAAATATTGATTATTTTCTCTCAATATGTGGAAGAATTTGATGGTCCTGAGAGTCTTGATTTCAAAATGAATCCTAGTTATTATGGATCGAAGCAGGAGACTATTTGGGATTTTTTTCTCCTTGCATATGAAATTATAAGTTTAGAATCTCCAATCACTATGAAATGTTCTATGCCTATGTTCCTAGCTAGGTTCAGACCCTGGAGAAGTGTGTAAGCTTCTTCTTGATTATTAATTAAGTGAACCAAGCTCCATGTGAAAATAATGTCTTGTTGTCATGTTGGGTTAAGTAACACCCCTCCTACACCTGCTACCCTGAGGTTTCCTTTGGATGCTCCATCAAAACTAAGGATGTGACTATTTCGAGAGAATATCCAATGTTGGAATTCATAGGAGGAAATATGAAAATACCAATAAGGGGGATATGGATGGGGGGACTTTTCAAATTATTGCAGAGATAATTTATCCACCCAATACTTTTCTTTATTGTCCAGAGGTTGTAGAGAGATGGAAGAAAGTGACTACAAGTTGAAGTGTTTTGATAGAAGACTAATGGCCTTGATTGCTACTAAAGATGGAGTGATTTTCTCCTAGATGAAAATTTCCTTGTTCCATGCTATCCATATTTTCTAGTAGATGAATTTAGGAAGGGCCAGCCATAGTATTTTGAAGAGATATTTTTTATGAAAGGATCCTCTATATTGATATTTCCATCTAGAGAATAACTTTGTGATAGCAGTGGGAAAATTTAGCCAGGGATAGAGATCCTTAAGATATTACTGCCACATAATATGAGAGAAAGGACATTCCAAAAATAGGTGAGCAATTGATTCAGTTGAATTGTTACAAAAGATGCACCTGAAAGGGCCATGGAAGCTCCTTATTCCTTATTTGGTTCCAACGGGGTGAGGAGGGGGGAAGAAAATGTTGGGAAATAAAGGTGTTGAATCCATTCTTTACTGAGTATTTCTAGGGACCCAACCTATGGATTCTTTGGATGATAAAGACATTGGAGCAAAACCTTTGATCCTTGAGATGAGAATACAAGAGAAAGATTGTAATTGGGGTGGGGGGAGCCAAAATCCCATTCCATATAGCATCCACATGATTTGTTCCACACCAAAATTTCATACATGGAGGATTTTACTTATTCTTGGATCCATGCAAACAAAGGAAGAAGATATGTGTCCTAATTGAGGGGAGGTTTCCCAAATATGATATATGTATGTAGATGAATTCTTTTTACATTCCTCGAGACCAAGATAAGTTGATTTTTAATAAGTGGTATGGAATCTTTTAGAAGCTTCCAAATTTGAGAGCCTCCAATACCTTAATGGTTTGATTCTAAGCATCTAATCCTGTGACCTGCAAAGTACTTGAGAATTATTAATTTCTTCCACCAGTCATTTTTTCTTGATATTAGTCTCCAAAATATTTTAACACCCATAGTTATGTTGGATATAGAAGGATATCTGATCCCTAGGCCACCACATTCTTTTGGAGCTCCGACTGTATTCCAAATGAAAATATGGAATCTTTTGGATTTGGTTCATCCCCCTTGGCAGAGTAATATTTGAAGCTCTTGAGCTATTGGCGCATATTTAATCCTGCTTGGGTCCAACAGAGATGAAATTGAAGTATTGGAAGAGAAGATAAAACATATTTTATGAGAACTACTCTTCTAGTTGGGTTTCGCCAGAAGGATCCCCATTGGTGAAATTTGTATTTTATCTTCTCCAGAACTTGGTTCCATGAAGAGGAAGGAAGATTTTTTAGACAAATCGATATGCCTAGATATTTGAAAGATTTCCAATTCTCCGCAAAGGGGAAGTCTAAAATATTTTCTATGGGGATCAATGTGCTAGAGAGAGAATTCCATGCATAAATCTGAAATTTTTCTTCATTGATGAGCCCTTCTGAAGCTAAAGTGTAGTCATCCAAAATATTTTTGAATATTTTGGCAATAGTTGAGGAAGAACCTTCCAAGAGGATTGTATCATATACAAATTGAGAGTTGTTGATTCTCTTGGTCCCTTGTAATATTTTAATGTCTGGAATGGATTTTTGTCTTCTCTCTTCATCTAGTTTTTTGTTGAGCACTTCTTCCATAAGAATGTATAATGTAGGGGAGAGAAGGCAGCCTTTCCTAAGACCCCTAGTGATTATAAAAAAATAAGTAGGCCTGACATTAACTAGGGGAGCCATCCAAGGGAAGTGAATGCAAGTAGATACCCAAGAGAGGAAGAATTCACTAAAGTTGAATCTTGTAAGAATGATCGTTAGGAGGCTATGTCTGACTATATCAAATGCATTGTCCATATCAATTTTGAAGGCCATCCTTTGGTCGCCTCTCAGTTGGTTGGAATGGATTTCTTATTAAACCGGGAAGATGTTATATATCATTTGTATTTTTTCAAAAAAGCCTCCTTGGTTGGGGGAGATGAGGGAGGGAAGAAAAGGTTTAAGTCTAATGGCCATGATTTTGGAGATAATTTTATATGAAACATTGCATAGGGAGATAGGGAGGAATATAGAAAAAGAAGAAGGGTTAAGGTCTTTAGGAATAAGGGACAAAAAGGTGGAGTTAGTGCAACTTATGATCTTTGTTGACTTCTGGACATATTGCACCATTCTAATAAGATCATTTTTTATAATGGTCCAACAATTTTGATCAAAATTGTCTGAGAAGCCATCCGACCTAGGACCTTTATATGGATTCATGATCTTGAACTCTCCCCAAACTTATACTTCTATGATGGGCATACAAATTTTGTGGTTATATTCATAACTAATAAGAGAAGGGATGTCTTCCAACATGTTCTCAAATGAGTCAAAATTGATATTGGGAACCTCCTTGTATAAACTTACAAAATTTCTGAAATTTTGTTTCCTTGATCTTCTTGAAATCTGTAATTCGTTCACCATTCTCATTTACAATTTCTGTCACCTGATTTTTCCATACCCTTACTTTGGCTTGGTGGTGGAAAAACTTGGTGTTTTTATTTCCATCTTGAAGCCATAAAATTCTAGATTTTATCCTCCATTATTATTTTGTTTTTACAACCTTTTGAAAAGATTGGAAGGTATGCTTTTCTTCTTCGAGTATGTCTGAAGTTACTTGGGTGGATTAAAGATTACTTCTGATAGCTTCCAATTTTTTTGAAAGGTTGGATTTTTCATACTCAAGGTTATTTGGCTTGGCTTTAGCCCATGTTTTTAGGTTGGATTTTTCATACTCAAGGTTATTTGGCTTGGCTTTAGAAAGAAAAGAAGAGATCAAAATTTGAAAACAATTCATAAATCCTGGATGAAATTCTCAGTAGTGAGGTCACCAAACAACAAGACTATTTTGGGATACACTCAAGACTCAACTTCTACATCACAAGGATCAATCAAAAGTCCAATCAGTTATTCATATACTCTAAAATGCTCCTTAAGAAGATAAGATAACAAGGCAAAGATGATGCCATTGAAGACTATCCCAAATAAACAGAATTCAACACCCCCTAATAAAGAAAAATATTCCAAGAAGAATGCAATCACAAGAAGAAGTCCCTCTAAAATATATCAACATATCTTCCTTGGATATTATTATTCCTGCAATAATTTTGGACACAAAGCAATACATTGTAAATCCTGTAGAAGGTACAATCCAAAGAATGTCCATAGAAGTCAGAAGTTCAATACAGAGAGAAAAAACTACAATTCATTATCTCCATTGAAAGACTACAATATGGAATGCCTCAAATGTAAGAATTATGGTCATGAAGCCATTGAATGTATATTACCAAAGTATGCCAAAGAGATCAGTATTCCCAACAATCAAAATAAAAAGGTATGGAAGGAAAAACAAATAAAGAGAACAGAGTGTAAAGTAGCCCTATATGCCAACAAAAAAATATGTCAATGGTATATAGATAGTGGATGTTCTAAACACATGACTGGAGATCAAATAAAATTTCTCAAATTAAAGAAAAAATAAAAAGTAAGTGTTACCTTTAGAGATAATGTGTCAACCAAAATACTAGGCAAAGGCATTGTTGGCTTGGGGGATAACAAAGTCAAAGTAGAAAATGTACTTCTGGTAGAAAATTTGAAGCCTAATATCCTAAGTGTAATTGAGAAATGTGATCAAGGTCACATTCTTACCTTTGATTCTCATAAATGTGAGATCATACGAGAAGATATTGGGAATCTAGTGGCAGTTGCACCAAAAACATCCAACAATGTGTACATCATTGACATGGAAGAAGAAGAACAATGTTGCTTAGGTCAAGAAGATGAAAGCTAGTTATGGCATAGAAGGTTGGGACATATGAGCTTTGAAAAAATAATCAAAGACAATAAGAAGGAAGTAAGGGATCTCCCAAAGGTTATAAATACTTCAGACCCTATTTGTAAAAATTGTCAAATAGGGAAGTAGACAAATGAGAAGTCTACATCAAGACCCTTGGAGCTTGTTCACACTAATCTATGTGGTCCTAAAATAACTAAGAGTATACATGGAGAACATTATTTTATGTTGGTCATTGATGACTACGCAAGGATGGCATGGGTATACTTTCTGAAGGAAAATTCATAAGCTTTTGAGAAGTTTAAAGCATACAAAGCCTTTGTAGAGAATGAAACAGATCTCAATATTAAATGTCTGAGATCAGACAATGGAGGAGATTTCAACTCTAAATATTTCATTAAGTTTTGTGAAGAGCATGGAATCAAAAGACAAATTTCATCTCCCAGGACTCCTCAACAGAATGGAGTGGTTGAGAGGAAGAATAGAACTGTCGAAGAAGCTGCAAGAACCATGTTGAATGAAGCTAAACTTCCTGATAAATTCTGGAGAGATGCAGTATATACAACAGTTCACATACTCAACTGAGCACAAATGAGACCCAACCATGACAAAACACCTTATGAATTATGGTTTGGTAGGTCATCATCTGTAAAACACTTCATAGTCTTTGGAAGCAAGTGTTACTTCAAGAATGCTGAGGATAATCTAGGGAAATTTGACCCAAGATCAGATGAAGATATATTTCTAGGATACTCATCTAAAAATAAAGCTTACAGATGATACAATCTAATACTACATAAAATAGTGGAGAGTGCAAATGTAAATATATATGATCTAAAGTTAAGAAAAATCAAACACTAGAACATACCAAAATATGATGATGAAGAGGATGGAGAATCTCAAAATGAAGAAGACATTGAAGAACCTCAGAAAAATGAACCCCACACTGATGAAGAAAATGATGAAGAAACCCCCTTGCCAAAATATCCATAAAAAACGGTTCAAAAGAATCATCTTGAAAGCCAGATTATAGGTGATAAGAATGCAAGAGTAGAAACAATAAGGAAACTCACATTTTACTCAGAACAAGCAATGTTACCTCTGATTGAACCTAATTCATTTAAAGAATCCAACAAAAGTGAATAATGGATAAAATAAATGAATGAAGAACTTGAAGAAATAGAGATGAACCAAACTTGGGAACTAGTTCCAAGACCCAAGGACAAGAATGTGGTGGTAACTGAGTGGATATTCAAGAACAAACTCAATGAAAATGGGAAGATCATAAAGAAAAAATCTAGATTAGTATGTAAAGGGAATTCCCAAGTAAAAGGTATTGACTTTGAAGAAACATTTACCCCATTAGCAAGACTAGAGGCCATCAGAATGTTCCTTGCATTTGCATGCTTCAAAAACTTCAAAAACTATCAGATGGATGTCAAGTCAACATTCTTGAATGGAACACTACAAGAAGAAGTCTATGTTGAGAAACTAGAAGGATTACTGTTAACAGAAAATAAGGACTATGTGTGCAAGATAAAGAAGGCTCTGTATGGTCTAAAACAAGCCCCCAGAGCATGGTTCTCAAGGCTTGACCAATACCTACAAAAACAAGGATATAAGAGAGGGACTACTAACAAGAACCTATACATCAAAATTGAGGATCAAAAGATGATTGTTGTGGTGGTATATGTAGATGATATCATATTTGGAAGTAATCTTATTGTACTAAGTAGAAAGTTTTCCACTAAAATTCTAGAAGAAATTGAAATGTCTATGCTAGGAGAATTAACCTTCTTCTTAGGTTTACAAGTCACTTAAACAGAGAAAGGAATATTCATTTCCAAATATAAATATATCAAGGAAATGATAAATAAATTCCAAACGGAAGAAAATAAACCTATGTGCACTCCCATGCTCACTGGATGTAAACTAAGTCTAGAATATGACTCACCAAAAGTGGAACAAATTATGTACAGGTCAATGGTTGGAAGCCTACTCTATACAATAGCAACAAGACCTAACATCATGCAGGTTGTAGGATTGGTGGGGAGGTTTCAATTTTCACCCAAGGAATCTCACTTAAAATTAGTGAAGATAATATTTAGATACCTCAAATCTACCTCTGATTTTGGACTATGGTATCCAAAGAAGAAGGACTTTACACTGAATGCATACACTAATGCAAATTGGGTTGGCAATATAGATGATAGGAAAAGCACTAGTGGAGGAGCATTATGTCCTAGTAGAATTCTTGGTAGCATTTCTAAGTAAGAAACAAATATCCATATCACTCTCCACAACAAAAGAAAAATACATTGTTGCTGCATCTTGATGCACACAAGTGCTCTGGATGAAACAAACATTAGAAGATTTACAAGTGAAATATGACCATCCCATTACTATTAACTGTGATAACACTAGTGCCATAAATATCTCTAAAAATCATGGAATGAATTCTAAAACCAAAGACATCCCAATCAAATACCATTTCTTAAGAGATCAGGTTGCTCAAAGAGTGGTGAAAGTTGAGTATGTGGACACAAAAGAACAAATTGCAGACATTTTTACAAAACCCTACCTAGAAATAGATTTGAAAATATAAGAAAAAAGTTAGGAGTAACCTCCATACCTCATTAAAATATTCAAACCAATATATGAATAGGGGAGCATCACCTTAAGGGGAGCATCAGTTGAAGGGAAGAATCACCTCAAGGAAATAAAAAAAATATCCCCAATGTCATTGTTGTCAAAGGGGGAGAGATAAAGAATAAAAAAACTCAAAAACTCAAAAATACAAAATACATTCACAAAGGGGAGTAACATTGTTTTACTAAGGTTTCCATCAAAAAAAAGGGGGAGAGAAATAGAGAGTGTTTCCATCAGTGACAAGGGGGTAAATGTTGGATCAGTGTTTTCATTGATGTCAATCAGAGAATCTCAAATGCAGTGAGAATGTTGGATATCACGTGTTATGAATGATCATTGATGTCAACAAAGGGTCCATATAGTTCATAATATTATAACTCTGTTGATATACCCTATTACGCTATGTAAATGAAAGAAACTACTAAGAATGTACATCAAACCCCAAGAAGCGAGGGAGAACATGATAGTTGTGACTCTAGACTTCTAGAAGGAGCACATGTCATTCCTCGCTATCAAAGAATTGGAGAGATGATGATAAGAAGCACATATCCACTCTCATACTTTAAGTGTACAATGAGGTTAAAAGAATAAAACCCTTCTAATTTAATTGTAATAAATAAATAAAGTGAAGTTATGTAAAAGAGAGGTGCATGTGAAAAAGTAGAAATTGAAATAAATAAATAAAGTAAAGTTACGTAAAAGGGAGGTGCATGTGAAAAAGTAGATATCGGAATAAATAAAAGTAAGAGAAGTTACATAAAACGTGTGAAAAAGTAGAAATTGAAATAAATAAATAAAGTACATTTATGTAAAATAGAGGTGCATGTGAAAAAGTAGAAATTGAAATAAATAAAATTAAGAGAAGTTATGTAAAAGAGAGGTGCACGTGGCTTCAAGCCCATGGTTTTGGAAACCCATGGTATTTTCCCATGGTATGTGAAAAGAAAAAAGAAAAAAAAAGGGTTATAAATTAAATTAACCCAATAAAAAATACAACTATAATTAAAAGGCCTTCATGTAGATTTATGAATAAAAACAAAAGAGAAATAATATTGTTTTAAGATAAACATTATTTAATCAGAAGGGTGCAATGTTTCAATGTCAAAAAACACATTGATTCAAAATCACACCCCTTAGAAGACTATATAAATGAAGATTTATGAAGGAAATAAAGTGTCCCTGTGGCCTACATTGAATATCCAATATGAGTACAGAGTCCAAGGAAGTAAAGAGAAGATATTTATGTGACAAGGGTGGAAGGGAGGAGCTAGGAAGGACTAAGTGTCTATTGTTTATTAAATTTGAATACTAGGAAGTTGGTGCTTCCTAAGGGTTGGATCCCTAAACAAGGGAGTTGGTGCTTCTTAGGGTAGGATCCCTAAAGAAAAGGATTTTTTTCTTCCTAGGGTTGGAGCCCTAAACAAGGAAGTTTTTGCTTCCAAAGGGTTCGAGCCCTGAACAAGGAGATTGGTGTCTCCCAATTATCACTGTAACTTGTTTATATTATAATAATTTGATATTCACTTTTACTGGTATTATTCAATTGTTGTCATTTAAAGTTATTAAATTTTTAATTAATCAATAATCATTCACCCCCCCCCCCCTCTTANTAGATAAAATCTTTAATATAACATTTTATTTGTTCAATAAGATTTCTTTGGTGAGGGTTTTTAGTTAGATTTGGAAAAACCACAGTTTCGTTGATGGATTGTTGACGTTTCAGATCCATATCAGGATCCATCTTCAAGACAAGAAGCCTAGGTTATGATTTAAGAGAGATGCTTTCTATAAATGCTAAATGGATAGAGGAGAGCTTAAAAATTGGCTGGGAAGAACCCTAATTCATCATTAATTAATTAAGTTATTTTATAAAGTTTTATTTTAAGTTATTCGAATTGTTATTTTATAATTAGTTCTTAGGTTTATTATATTATTTGGACTTTTTTTAAATGCTAATATTGTTTATTATTTAAAAGTCTTTTTAAAAATTTTGTATTTTTAATGAGAGTATTCTTCATTCTATAGAAGAGAGAATCTATAGACGTGTCCATTAGGCAAAATATCACTAGGTATAAAATTAATTTAATTCTTTACCTAGCAACATAGAGGCACCCTTGTATTTGAAGAGAAGATATCTCTATATTCTTCCATTATATTTTCCACCTAGTTCTATTGTGTATAGAGACCCCATGTGCAGGCCATGGTGGCCATAATGATATTCCATTCACCTTTTGACCAAATCATGAAGAGAAAAAATATCCCAGTCTGAGAGATTACATTCTTGCATTGGTTTAGTAAGATTAAGGAAACTATAATGATTATAACTACCTTTGTTACCTTGTAGAATTGACCTCCCAAAGTAATAATGATAGTATGGGGCCTAGACTTGTAAACAACATGATGTTTCCACATATAGGGTTGCCCTAAAGGAAAATCAAAAACTTGAAGTGGGGGAACATCACACATTATCTCATCTTTGAAGGAATTTATGCCATAGGGTAGCCAACAATGTTAATTTCCATGAGTGTCTAATCCCCAGCTCAACTAACTAATGGTTTATGGATAAGGGTGTGACATTGTCAATGACTTAAACCTTTTATTGACCTTGGTTGATATAAGGTTATTCTAGATATCGTTCTCAACAATGGAATGTAGTGTATTCCCCTTCACCACATCTATGAATGGAAGAGGAACTCACCTTTTTTAGGCTCCTCTGGTTCTTCTAATTGGATTTGTGTGCTTGGTAGCACTGGGTCCTTCATCAATGATATTCTTTCTTTTATTTGGATCAAAATCAAAGTTCAAAACATAGTTTGATCCAATGCTTTCTAGTTTTCTAGTAATGACTAATTCAAGTGACATTTGTTAGTGTTGTTCCAAGGGATTTTATGGAACTTGTACCACTTTCCAATGTCATTTTTTTACTTCTGATTACCCTTATTTTCCTCTAGCTTGGACTAGTTTTCTTGAGGTTGGATATCCTTCCTCCTTCCTTAATCAATGAGTTAGGGACACCTTCGCCATGCTTATACTATTATCGATTTGTAGACCCAAACTTTTACTTATTATTCTTCTTAAAACATTTCTCAATTTTGATAGCATATAGATAAGAGTCTCCTTGTGAGGAGACGCCTAGGAACTCCATATTTGATTAGATTGTTATAGGTATGAACTAACTAAGAGGGGGGGGGGTGAATCAGTTAGTGTAGATTATTAACGATTTACTCTCATTTTTCACTTTGAATCATTAATCTTAGTGGCAGTGAGTCTTTACTGTGAAATTCAGAGTTATAAACATAAAGCAGATAGTATAACGAACAAC
>WSFP011480397.1:0-16274 GCA_009831015.1 Picea engelmannii | reverse complement strand
CAGCAAAATATGTGATCAAGGATACACTCTTACGTTTGACTCCAGAAAATGTAAAATTAGAGAAAATAACTCAGGAAGATTGGTTTCAACTGCAACAAGAAGACCGAACAACATATACATACTAGACATGAAGAAGAGAGAGATGACAGAAGCCACACAAAATAATTCTAGGGAAGAAAAAGTCCCAAAGACCAAAAATAAAGATGAAGTATTATTGAGTGCCACATGTTCAGGGGGAGCAGCCCCAAAGAAGAAGGTTACCTTTTTCCATTAAAATCAAGGGGAGAAGCCACACCCTTTGCCATTGATGTCAAAGGGGGAGAGAAATTGGGATCATGATGATAGGGGAAGCATGAGTGTTGCCATCAATAACAAAGGGGGATATTGTTGGAAGATTGATTGTTGTCATTGATGTCAACCCTCGTCATGGGTTTTGGACCGCAAGATTGATAAAGGTATTTGGACATGAAGGAAAATGCACATGAATATACAACACCCACGAATGGATAGTATACATCATGCTATTTCTGGTGGTATGTGTCATGTCACATGGATCCTCATGGTTGAGGAGAAATGAATTTTTGAAGATGACAAAGTGAATTGAAAAAGGAAGTACATGTAGGCCCTAAAAATAATTAAAGAAAATAATTACAAAATAAGAAAGTGTCAGGTCGGCCCTAATGTTAAAAGGAAGTGACATAAATGGTATAAATAAATATCATTATACATTCATTTGATACAATTTGAATTTCAGAGGGAAGAAGAAGTAAAAGAAGGTCAGATTTCAAGGGAGGATGAAGTCTTTTGGTGATGTGTTCTAAGATATGTTATTTTTCAGGTCATCTTACCATTTTTGCTATAACGGTTTTTTCTAGAACGATTTAGATGGTGAAATATCTATGGTATTGAGAAGACATATCAAGGTACCTCTAGTAAAAATTTCAGCTCTTGATTTTCTATAATTATGAAGATACACTCCGTGGAATATAGGGTTTGTGACCAGTCCTGAAACTAGTCAATAAACAGGTGTTCTGGGTAAAACAGTCATAACTTTTTCATACAGACTCCAAATGTAGTGGGACCACTTCCATTGTAAATACTACGGACTTTAGTTTCATGTGTACGAGTTTCAGAATCAGATGTTAAATATTGAGCATGAGGAATGTTTTACAAGTTGGGTCTTCTGAACAGACCAGAATTGAATAAAGTCTACCATTCTTTCTATAACCTCTTTTTGGGAAGGATTCAAGGAGTGAAAATTGGAGGAGCTTTAGAGAATACATTGAGTAACATTATCTATAGGATCAAAGTACTTTAAGAATTGAATAATTGTAGAAATTGAAGAAGTCTTAGAAAGCATTATCAGGTTCTATGTGATGATTAGTTGATGGTGATGATTTAATGTGAAGTTTTATTATCTCTCATATATTCTTGGGTGGAAGGAAGGGGAAAGTATAGAGAGTTAAAATATCTCTTGATATTGGAGGATTGTATCTTCCTCTTGGAGGTTTTTCCCTCCCTTTACATTTGGAAGCTGTAGCTACCTTTGAAAGTCATTACTTCCCTTGAACAAAAACTATTGATTATTTCTCATATATTGTGCATGGTGTATTGTGGCGTATTGGTGTAACTCTTATACTATTGTTCATTGCTCATTGGATATAATTGAATGGCTTAAGTATAAGTTGAAAAAGGTTTTTAAATTGTACTTGATACTCATTCACCCCCCTCTCAGTATCAACAGATTCACCAGGTACTTCACCCAGTTCATCTGTAGTCCATCTACGCACTTTCTTGTGAGTTCAAATACAAATTCAGATACTTGTGTTGGTCGATTCTTGTGTACCAAATTCCCTACGATCAGTTGACATGAGAGGCGCCTACACCACTTTCAATAGAAGCTACCTTGTAGCCTCTCGCGCCTATCTCAACATCGCCATAGGCTTCTTTGATCTTTTGCACAAGAGCGCGGTATGCGGTATTTCCAGGATATTACTCATGGGGATCAAGGCCCTGTATACTAAGCCCAGTGATCTTATTGATCAGTTTCAAATCCATATTTATGCGGCAATCTAACCACAGGTATCCTCCGTGGTAACTTTCTAGCAACAATTTTACACAAGCATTCACCTCCTGGTGTCTGCCGAAGTGCGGTATTTTTATAATGGTGAGAAAAGTAGACTGTGCAAGGTTCATCATCCATTGTTGAGGGATGAGCTTCGAATTCTTTCCCTTATTTCTCATCAAGTACTTATATTGGGCGAGCATGTTGTAAACTTTACGGTCCCCCAGGTTGAAGTCGCAAAACTTCAACGATGTAACCTTGTCTTGATCTGCACGGTAGGTGTGTACTCCTTTCGGCAGATATGCAATGACTAATGTGTATTCAAAGTCTCTAGGGACACTGTCCCTATTAATATCACTGCTCAAAGGGGTATGTAAGCTGGTAGGATGGATGGCACTAAATGTGCATTGGATATGTTGTCTTTATGCTTAGTTCTTCTCTCTTCACCGTCTCGAGATGTTCCTACTCAAGGAGTCGACGGGGAGGCTTGCACTCCTCTTTTCGTTGGTGCTTGGACTCCAGTGGAAATTATTCTTTTCGAAATGACTCTCTCAATCATTAAATTGAGAAGGACCTCTATGACAGATTCCTCAAGTGCGGTGAGCTCGTCAGACATACACACTCGAAAAATATAATTGAGGTCACGATGATCTCAAAATACTACACTAGAATGAACAATCTACTTGCAATGACCACTGTAGACAATCACTAGTTCTGCAGGCTTCAAATTTTCAGTTGGCAAAAGTGTTCTTTGGGCACGACGCGACGAGATAAATAGGAAATTCGTTCATAGTCTTCTTGCGATGGGTATGAATCTTCCATGAACGTTGATCCATCCATTATGGCATGGTCCAACGGTCTAGTGGTGATCCTTCAATGATTTTCTATCCGTTCGAGGCAAAAGTCGAACGGGTATATCAGTCCAATGACTATATTTCTTTGCCATGACGAAGTGCCATATGCCATTGTTCTGATATCCCGACGAAACTCAATTCCTGTGATTTTTCCTTCTGCGAAGTCTCCTCTGGAATCTTTTGTAACTTTTTGATCTTGGATCTCTTCTTACTTAGCTTCCTAGCCTTCTTCCTAGTGAGCTTCGTCTTGGTCATTCTTTTTCCATTCTGATTCTTATCTTCTCTCGACATAGTCACTTCGTGATGTTGAGATTCTTTCTTCAGATCCAAGGGTAATACTCCTTCATCATATGGATTAGGTATTTCAATCTGTGGTTCCTCTAATTCTCTTATATCTTCGACATCCAAGTCCCTAGTGTTTAATAGCTTAGATCTGTTCTCTTGTTCTTCTATCAAGTAGGCAATCCTTCTAGTTATAAATTCCATGAGTTATTGCTTCTTCTGTTCTGGGGCTTCCTTTTCTTCTTTTCTCCAGATCTGGTCTTTTTCAATCCATTTCTTGCCTAACAAAGATGGAAATGGGGCATGGTCCTCAATAAATTTAATAACTTCGAATTCTTCCTCTGTCAAAGCTCCATGGGTACTCATAGCTATCTGGGTAATTCTACCACATAGGGTTACCATTTTTCCTTTAAACAACCCTATTTTTCCTAGTGAAGGAACCATAGTAGGCCTCCCTAAGGTTTCCCAAGTACTTTTTTTCATAATGTTCATCTGTGTTCCCTCATCCAGAGCACATTCAGTGTTGAAGTCTCCTATTCTTACTTCGATTTTCTCCTTTTCTTTGAAGATCTCTAACAAACTGGCATCTTTATGTTCATCCAGGGTTTCTTTCATTTTCAGTAACATAATCTCTGATTCTTTCTATGGTTCTTCTATAATGTTAGTCTCTTGATCTCTTTCAGAGTTTTCTTTCTCCAAATTTAGCTTTTCAAGTCTAGCAATCATTCTAGGGAAATCCAGTACTTCATGGTCCATAGCCTTACAACAGAGGCAACTAGGGTTTCTCCCAGGGCATTCCTTAGCAATATGTCTTGGTCTTTTGCAACTGTAACAAAGAGTTAATCCTCTCTTTCTCTTTAATGATCCCCAAATTTTCTTGTACTGCTTGCTAGGGTCATAATGGTAGCCTGCAAAAATTTCTTTCTAGGATTCTGCATCCATTGGTTAGTCCAAAAATTCTTTCTATGCATAGGTATAACACATCTTTCATTATTCTTATCAGATCTATTCACATCAAATGTTATTTCATCTAACAATGCCCTATTTTTCAAGCTAGGAAAAAATCTATCAAGCATACCTAAATCCATACTTTAGAAACAAACAAAAAAAACAAATCACTTATTTTACTTCTACAGGGCACAAGGCTTCCAAATCTAAGAAGTTTTAACTATTCTTACCTTTATCAGAGCATAGAACTTACAGATCTTACTTCTTTTCTTCAGTATCAACCTCTTTTCTTGCATATCTGACTTCTTTCCTTCAAATCTTTCCTTCCTTCTTCAGCATAGATCTTTTCAGATCAAGTGGATCACTGCACACTAGGGAATAGATCCACGCACAGAGATTTCACAATTTCAGGACGAATCTTTGCACAAAGCTTCTCCTTCTCAGTTCCCAGCAATCACAGTTTCAGGTCCCGGCAACAGAACCATTTGTTGGCATAGGGGAAGACCTAGAGTTCAACGCTACAACAGTTCACCAAAAAAACCCTAACTACCGACCCTTTCGGCAACACCTATGAACTAGATGAAGTCTCACCCGAGGTAGAGGCAGGGGTGGTTGCAAGACTCAGGTGTCTGCAACCTTAGCTAGGACACAAATCTATGATTATAACACTTAGCAATCACCTAACATAGATTATTCATCAATATTCAACCCTTATGATACTTCAGAAATAACACAAAGCATCGCAATATGTACTTAGATCTAAGATAATTCATCACTTAGCCACAATAAGATCGATTAGATTCGGCAGATCAAGAACTCAACATATTACATACAAGATCTAACATTCATTCATATATTAGAAGTAAAAATCATAAATAGTTCTATCTAAACACATCAAAGCACTTAGAAAAGGAAGAGACCAACACATCAGGTCGAGGTACAGAGCACAACACATAGATTTACTATGGTTCACCCCCGCCCTAGGGCTACACCCACAAAGTCTTCTTATTTATTAGATTTAGTTAATTAGGTTATAGCACAAAGCCATCCAAATCCCTTCACATAGGACAAAATATTTGCACAGCTCGCTAGATCCTTATTCCTTTTGTTACAACACTTAGGTTCCTATAGAAACCTCACAGTAACTTGCACTTAGCCTTCCAAGCCTTACACAGTTCACACGGAGCACTTATTCAACATCACATATATGCACTACCAATTGCACTATGAAATCACACCTACTTCATATTTATTATACATACAAAAGTGGGCCTAAGCATGGGTAAACACACGGGCCGACATCCCTTTCCCATTACATTATCCCCCAAAACCCGAAAAGGACCCAAAAAGGGGTATAGCTTCCATGATTTCTGCTTCGTGTTGCGCTCCATCTTTGAAAAGTTGTCAAAGTCCCAAAAATGGTCAAATATGACCAAGTGTTCCTCAAAACTTGGTTAGGGACATCATTCTAGTCAACAGAGCCGACTAGCTCCTATAACATATCTTAATATTCTATCACAAATCTTATGTAAGATCGCCCAACCATTATCTTACTTGGAATTATTACCCAATATATTCTACATTGGCTCTTTGAATTGGGAGTTGAATGAAGGTTTGACTAAGAACCCATGACCCTGGTGTTGATATCTGAGGTAGTTTGATGAACATGTAAGAATCTCATCATAATTTAAACAAAACCTCAATTCCCAAATTTGTCCATAAGAGGCACAATCATTCAAAACATCAAAGAACTACCATATTTGTGAAGATGACATAATAAAATCCATTTGAAGACATGCCCATACATCCCGTGTTGTACACTTTTTGATAATTGTTTTTTCATGTTTCATAAATGACCATATTTTGCACAAAACCCATGTTCTAGAATTTCTTAATTCCTCTTTCTCTACGTGTAAATGTTGTGGAGAAATTGTCCATGAAAACAAAAACTTACAGAATTTTCGATAGCCAATATGCATTTTGACAATTCTATGAGATTTCTTGTGATATTGACAAATCATCAGCGATGCCATAATGAATTTTGAAGGAGATTTCTTTTATGTATGGATCAATGAATTTATTAACCAATTAATCCTTACATATCTATAAAATGTAATAGTCTCTTATAGTAGTTAAAAGTAGTGTGAGTCTTGATTGAAGTGGAATTTGAAATTCTTCACATTTACTTATTCTTTTAGGATCTCCCTTGATCTCAAGAAAATTATCCAATCTTTCCTTGTTTGAATATGTGTAATAGAAATGATCAATTCAAACTTTATGTTTGAATAAATTGTGGAACCTTTTCCCCCTCAATGATTCATGGATATGTAGCAACTTCTTTCTCCTGGTGGTTTGGATTTTTTTCACACTCCTTTCTTCACTTATGGCTCTAGCTGTAACAACCATTCTTTTCCACATTCTTCTTATCTTTGTGAACTAATACTTGTTGACATGTATGAATTTCCTTTCAAGAAAATGAGGGAAAACACCTGATGGAAGGTCCCAATCAGACCTACTCTCATTTGGGGTAGCGTTTTCCACGCATTTATGGGCCTCATTTCTGCTCATAATTAGAAGAAATAAAAAAGGTGAAAGACAGTGAGCTTCCCCCCAAATAGTTCTAAATAATTCTAAGACTAATATAACTAAAGGAAACTAATATAATCTAACTAATTCTAACCTATCCTAGGAGAAAAACTAGAAGAATGAGTACAATGAAACATAACACCATCAGAACTAGAGATAGTTCATATATTCCAATGATACATGAAAACAACAATGCTAGAGATTCATAAACAAATAGTTGCACAATACATATATAACATCATTTATGTACCCATGAAGAAATATGTGACAACATGAGTAAACATAATAGAGTGCAAAAATAATTCATACAACAAAATGTTATCTACTCAAGAAAAAAATATATGCATCAATAATAGTCTCTACTACATCCATCAAAGCCACAAATTCCTGAAATGCCTCCTGCTCTTTATTACTTAGATATAATAGTGCCATATTTTGTTACAAAGGGAAAAATTCTCCACCACATTCAACTAGCTCTCTTTTATAAAATAAGAGAGAGAGACTCTTTAGATCTCATGACCATTCGTTTCATTTTCCCCTAGTTTTGTCTTTTTTACATTTTGAATTAATTTTTCATTTCCAAAATCAATATGTGGGAGTTACAAATGGGAGTTGAAGAGACTCCTGGGTGGTTACATTCTCCCTATGGTAGTTTATAAATGATATCTATCTAAATTTATTATTCATTCTTCCTTTTGGGATATTTTTTAAATTTATTGGGTCATTCTGGGTATTTATGACTCTGGTTTGCTAAACAAAATTATTTTGGATTATTCTCCTCTATCTCAAATTTCCATCGAGATATTTCTATCTTGATTTCATGGATTTTAGCTTGAGATATAATTGTTTGAAGTCTGCATAGTGGGTTCCTTTTGCGTTTTTTATTTTTGAAAATTTTATGCTCATCATCAACCAAAACTTGTTATCCCAACTTATTATTCTCTCCTCCAACTTTCCATCAATCCCTAATGGGTCTAATTTCATTACTCGTAGCTCCAGATGTGACTATTTGAAGCCTGCACAGTCCATTTTATCCCCAAATTAGTGGCCTATTTTTATATGAAATTTATGAGATTTTATTCACTTCTATAACCTTAAGACCTCTTACATTGCATGCCTATTCTCGACACCTTTCCAACTAGGTATAATGGGCTCAATTCTGACACCTCTAGCCCAAGATATGGTCATTTAAAAAATGTTTCTTGAATTTTATTTCGGGAGAGTTGGTCGGGTCGAGAAAATTGGTTGGGTTAAGATATCAGGTCAGAAAAATTGGTAGACATTGGGAGATTGGGTTGGAGGATTAGCATCGGGAGATTTGATTGGCGCTGGGATACCAAGTCGGAGAATCAACATCGGGAAAGTTGATCGATGTTAGGAGATTGGTTCGGGAGGTTGGGTCGGAGGATCAACGTCGGGATATCGGGTTAGAGGATCGACATCAGGAGATCGGTTTGTAGGATCAACATCAGGATATATGGTATTAAAAATTGATCATCATCAAAATATGTGCTCAGAAGATTCGTTGAATTTTGGTATGGATGAATTCTGATGACAAAGAGGGCTCCAAGATTGAATATGGGCCCAACGGAATAGGTGCTAGGTGGAATTTCAACATCCATGTTAGTTCCACATCATATGACACCAATTATAGGGGGGCACATGTATGCCATGCGACAATGAGGTGGAAATGGAGAGATTTGGCTTAGGAAACTTTGGGAGACCATAAATTTTGATCCATAACTCAGATTTAAGTATGGTTACCATTACATAATGTTTCATCTGCAGACATATGAAACCTCCCTTGAATTACTAGATCCCTATAAGAAGACAAAAAAACTACAAGTGGACATTAACATCCCTTTGAACTAATTTTAACCAATCATAAAGAGAGAGGGAGAAAGGGTATGATGTACCTTTCTTCAAAGTTTGTCATGGGTACCTTATCTTACATATATTAATATCATTTGATGATTGTTTGCAACTTCTGCTAGGCTATCCCACATTGAAAACCTTGCATTGAAGAATTTGTAAAGTGTTTTGGCCATCGGTTTCTCTTCTGACTTCACACTTTAGGAGGCATCTGTTAAACATCAAAATGTCACATTTGTGTTTCACACCCTAAGTGTCGCAAGTGTTGCAAAGTGACATATGAAACTCAGTAAATGTCACATGCACTGTTGTAAGTGTCATATGCACCTTACCAAGTGTCACATTCATGTTTTTAGGTGTCACCACCCCTTGACACCATGAAAATAATTTTCCATGACCCCTAAATCATATGGGAGGAAGAAACCCATCATTTCTAGGTCAAAACACATCTTTTCCTTCAAAAATTTGACCTTCGTTTGGGCATTTATGAAGGGTGTCACACCCATGGCCATGCTAGGGGAGTGACATGGTGCCCGTTTTTTCATATTATGGGAGTGCAACTGCTAGGGTAGCACCCTGTATCTCACTAGGGGAAGAGCCATTCTTGTTGAGAGAAAAGAGGGTTCTCCTCCACCTAATTCTAAGGGACAAATATCTCATATGGGATTGGTTATGTTTGAACTTCATTCTTTGGCTTCACCTTAGGATATGATCCAAAAATTAAGGAGCCATATCATCAACCATATCCCTCATTTTTTCATGATGGTTGTACCTCTCAAGCCTATATATTGAGGGATTTCCAAGGTGAAGGGGGAAGTAATCAGTCAGAGTATCATCATTTTGATCTTGGTATATTCATGCAAGGGATGGACAAGGAGAGCTTGTAGAGGATACTTCTACATCAATCATGGTTTGTGAGTATTCTCTTTTGGTTCTCATTGAATATACTTGGCCTATTTCCTTAAATCTTGTGTATTCTTACACATGCTTGTCTATTGTTTCTTTGATATTCATAAATGAATTTTTTTGACCTAATCAAATAGAGTAGGAGATAGTTGTTTCTCTTTTCTTCTCATTATAGGTATCAAGTTATGCTTGGGAGTTTGAATATCAAACTCATGGATCATAAGCAATGAGGACAAACTTCGTGAACAGGTACATCATTCCCTTTCTCCCTCTCTCTTTTTGATTGGTTAAAATGAGTTTAAAGGGATATTAGTGTACACTTGTAGTGTTTATTTCTTGGTATAGGGGTATGATAATCCAAGAGAGGTTTCATATTTCCATAGATGAAACATTTCATAATAGTTTCAATAGTTGGAAAGCTATCAACTAGCAAAATCCAACTATGAGGTTTAGTTAGATAAAATAATAGAAGGAAATAAAGGGAAATATCGATAAATAAAAGTTAAGATAAAAGGGGAAGAAGATCAAAGGATTCCCCCATATGCATCTCAAGGTTGGACTAATCATGAAGAAATGATATCATGCTAACGTGTCCCTACAATCATAGAAAGAGATGAAATCAGTTATGTGATTAAAATGGCATTCACCAATACATGAGAAACATTATATTTCCATGTCTTTAAGAAAACTTATTAATAAGTCTAGATTTTGAAGGACATGAAAATGAGAGGTTTATGGAAGACAATCATCTATGATCTGTATTAAATAACTATCATGATAGCTACATGCATATAATCTCCAACACATAGAAAGGATTAGTGACCTTATGGATTAAGTTAAGAGTTGTCCAATATATAAGAGTATAAATATGAAGATGTTAAGCGCCATATGCTAGCAAACCTTGAATAAGTCATCCACAAAAATGATTAAAAACATACATCAAACTCATTCAAGACATGTACTAGATCATCAAACCTTACAACGATATAAAATCATTAAACACTTGGGAAACTGTATAAGGTAGGATGAAAATGTGTCAACCACTCATACAAATGTCAACGAGATATCATAGGTAAACTAAGAATCATGAAGACATTTGAAATCATAAGATCAAAAGAGATAATAAACCTCCAACAAAGCAATCACCAGTTAAGACCGAACCTCAACTACCTCAAACTAGGCAAAGAAAGAGCATCAGGCTCAAGCAGTAGAGGATTAGGCAATAGGCTTAAAATTTTGGTAGGGGGGCCCTTTCCTTTCACTTGTAAAAGAAAAAAAGGAAAGGGGGGCTTGTTTTCACCAAAACAAATGGTGACACACTAGAAGAACCAATTATCTTTATCAATAGAAATATAAGGTTTGTACTTCATATCTGAAATTTAAAAATAGGTTCAACAAACTGGAGACAATTTTCCAAATAGTCATGGGTAGCACAATGACACCAAGATTCTAAAATATGTAACCCAATATTTCTAATATTTGTTATCTAACACACCATTTTCAAAGAGATAATTAATGAGATACATTCTTTTATTGGTTTCACACTTTAGATTGGTTTTATTAACAAGCAAACATCTACATAAGTGTGTTCCTCGCCTCTCTTTTCCTGGCACTGCTTTTCTTCCAACAAGCGTCCATAGCCTCGACGAAGTTTCCTTGGTACCATACAAGCATAGCCCTACTGCCAGTAGGCATCCATAGCCCTAGCGGGTTCACTTGTACTTCCCACACTATTAATAATGCTTTCAACTTCCTTTTTTTTTTTGAATATGCTCACCCTTTTAGATTTTAGATATAGATACGCATATCCACATAGGGTGTGAAGGAAGTGGGGTGATATGAGAGTTGTTTTGATTTGCTGAGTATATGTTTTCCATTTTAGTTTAACCCATAGGTCTCCCAAAAACCATCATAGTATTGGCCATTTTAATAATGTGAAGTGGATGGAGATCAAAGAAAAGAGTGGATAGACACCTTCTTATAAGTCTTGTGGATTATCATGGTTCACTTAGAATTCGCATGTGTTCCACCACAACTATCAGTCCATATCTACAACTTAGAACTTCATAAATATTCATTCAGATAGAGAATCCCATGCATCTTATGACTTGTCAAAAAAATGCTTTAGTATGTGACCATAATTCAACCAAACCCTCACTCAAGTTTAAAGAGTAATCCTCAAGGAAGACTAAGATTCAAAATAGCTCAGAGAAATGCTAGCATTCAAATAAAAATATGGAAGAAATATGTACAAGTAGAAGGCAAGCGCTAAACTTGAGTTGAATTCATGAAAAAAATAAAAATAAAATAAAGGGAAACTGAATCTATGGTGTCATTCATCAAAAGGATGAAAACTGGCTGAAAAATAAGAATAGAACCCAACAACAAGTAATAAATATGGTGGTAGCAGTAGAAAAGTGTTTTCAGTGAAATATTGAGGAGGAAGCCAAGGGAAATAACCAATTAAGGCATGTGAATCATTCAATATCAATCCCATCATAAAAATTCCCAAAGTTGAGATCTGAAATGAAGGACAAAGCAGATTACAAGAATTGATAATCTGGAGTAAAAGATTTGCAACACAATTCTCCAATCCAACTATCACATACAAGTTCTTTTGTTCAGTCCAACAAAACAAGTTTCCAGGAATCAAGAAACATGGATTAATGTAGATTTTCAATCAAAACATATTTTAAAAAACCAATCACAAGGAACATTTCACAAATCCATAAGCTCTTAAAATTTCATGACATGAACAATTCCTTTGCATACTTGAAAATAATTAATTTTCAACAGAAAATGCATTTTATATTTCTCACCAAAGCGCCATTTTCTCTTTTCCATAAAATATAAACATTAATACCAAAGATTCATTCTGATAATGCAATTTGATAATGAAAAGAGGGAAAATTGATAGTGATGGAGGTTATCAAAATAATCATTAAAATGACCCCAAACCTCTACTAGATCATAAATTAAAATGAGAATATATAAATGAGACAAAGGATATTTGTGATCAACTAGTAAGTTGGTGACAATCTTGATTTATCAATCCAAAAAATGTTTCAACTGAATATGAGCATCAAAGTATAGATGAATACTTCCCTATGTTTCCTTCATTCCAAGAGAAAAATTTAGAGCTGCTACTTGTACAAGCCATTTTCCCAACCTGCATAAAAAAGGGAATGGTGTGATCAACTCTTAGATAGTTTGGGAAAAAATCCTCCTCTTAAATGACTGACTTATTGGAATGCAATTAAACTAAAATAAAGTGAAGATCAGAATTAAAACTAATTCTAGGAAAAGCATGTTAAGATAAAGTAAACTTAAACTAAATTTGTTGTCACAAAAATCTGTGTAAAGGCCAGTGTAGTCATAAAGTATTCATTACCTGTTCATTCAATCAAATGTCACATCCTTCTTCTTGAGATATGAGCACTATGTGCTTTCCCTCAAAATTCCTTTCACAAAAATACTTTAGTGTCATGATTGTTGTGAGATTTGGATATCTAGACACAATGTCTTGTTCCTAAAATTAGAGTCAATCAAATTAAACATAAGAACCATTAGAATCCAATCACATTTATCTTCTAAAGATGTCAATCCATCAACAAACTTCAGTCATAAATGTTTTTATTTAAATATTTTTAACATTATATCTCAAGGTATGTGTTTCCCCCGATTATTGATGACATTGATGTGAAACATAATCATCTTTAGTCTTGTGAGAGGAAAGAGGAAATCATCGTGAAATTATAGCAATTAAGACACTCTAGAAAGGTGTGAATAATCACATGTCACGACCTAGATGGATTGAGTTCTGCCACTCAAATGAAGATACAATTCAAAATCAAAATTGAATGAAGTGGTTAGGATCATATTTCTAATTGATAATAAGATTCGCTTGATTTCCAAGTGAATGAAACTAATAACCTCAAGCTCTCAAGAGTGTTCCAAGTAGAGAAACTAGAAGCCACTTCCTTGAGTTTACACATGTCAAAGAATAAGAGGAAAGTGAAATGAGAAAGAAGAGTGTATATCTTGTCTCTCCACTATATATGTTTTATGTTCAAAGAATGAGACATATAATCCAATTTTTATTTTATCAAGCTCATGAGTAAGAGGGATCAAAATAAAAGATGTACCAGCATGACCAAACATGTTTATCCTTCCAATGTAGGAGTAGACTGATTTTGAGTTCAAGGAATGCTGAAGAATGTGGAGCTCAATAGATTGATGGGTTATAACCTATAATGAATTCACACCTTGAATATTATTACCATGGCTAAAATGAAAACAAATGTTGAAAACTTAGAATTGGAATATTAGAAGTTACCTTGATATGTTCCATTAAGATACTTACAACTCCCAAACATTTGAATGGTTTCAACAATGACATCAGTGTGTAATTCTCAGCCATGATAAAATTCATATTACTTAAGAGTCTGACCATAATGAGTGACTAAAAATCAACAAACCTAAAGGATGAAAATATATTGTTGAAGAAAACATTAAGTATGAAAATCCATTGAATCGAGGGTGATAAAATGCAACTTTGATCAATCATTGAGTTGGGGAATAAAAATATTGGTTCCCAAGTAATTTCTGCAAAATATATCAGAAAAGAGATTTAAATAGCCATGTTGTCCAGAATCTCAAAAATATGTTTCCAGACAGCCAGTAAGACTATCTCTTGCTATTGTGTATGAGATGGAACTAGGGTGAAGAAAGTTGCAAGACAAGAGATGAAACTCCTTGAAAACTAATTTAACAGAGAATAATATATATGCAACCAATGCTCATAAATTAAATTAAAAGTGTTAATGAACAATAACTCAAACAATTTTTTTTTTAGCTAAGCCCACTATGCAAGAAAACCTTTATGCAGAAAATTCGTATTGGCTGAAAGTAATCGAAGAAAGAGTCAATTGGGAAAGAAACCATTTGTACAAATCCAAAACCAAGAAAAAATAATATTATAAAGATATTCTAAGGAGTTAGAGTGGCTTGGATTTCAGATGGGCTGATTTATTTCACTCAAAATTTCAATTCATTGTGTGTGGGACAATAAGCCTAAAAATCATAAGACTCTTAGTCAAGAAAATTTTCAAATTAGAATCATGTGGATATGGGATGGAATGGATATGAGTGTCCATTTTCATCACAAGAGAGAATAAATAGTATCCTTTTAAAATATCCCACTTGCGAGATAATCCAATGCTTCAAAAATATTTGACATGGTAATCAAGCATAAAAATTAGCAATCTGAAAATTACCCAACACATAGAAAAAAATTGAGAATGAGATGAAGAAAATTTTCCCCGTATCAAAATTACAATGAAAAATTCAATCAAGGGAAAATTAAGGTGAAATACTTATATTTATTTCCACCCCTTCCAAGAAACTCATTTATTGTTCAGCCAATAGCAATGAAAAGAGAATGAAAATAGAAAAGTTATTAAACAAACTAGAAATCAAAGATAAACTATGAAAAGGAAAGACACTACTCTATTCTACCCTACTCCTATCCTACGCTACAAATGGCTGAAAAATGAGTCATGTAAATTCATAATGCCAATGTATCCATCCATATAATCCCAAGCCTGCAAACATATGTTCAAGACAAAATATTATAAATAGAACTTAGAATATAGACAGAGTAAAAGTGGGAAAAATTAAAGCATGATAAAATCTATTCACCATATTAAACATGTGAAAATGATAATTCATGGGAATTCTATCCAAGTAATATATCTCCAACCATGCTTCAATTCTATCATAAAATCTACCATGATATCATAGAATTTATGGAGGGAGTTCAATAAAAAGTAGCATACCAAATGAGAATCCTGAATAGAATATGTGTGAGGTGTTCTCAGTGAGAGAATATTCAAGCTAATGAAGTTGTTTATCCTTGAAGACAAACCAAACAAATAAGGGCCTGACATAACCATCTACATAGACTGAAGTGCCTTATTGTCTTGTAAATCCTCCCGAGACTCACACTTCAAGTAACCATTAACTTGAGACAAATTAGTGAAAACAAATGATCTACATAGACTAGCATCCACCATGGTATGAAAGGTAATTTCAAGACAAAGTTGAGATCCACTAGTATCAATAATATCCATTAAAGGGATACTTGAAAAATAAGATCCACTACTGATCAAGCATGAAGATGAGAAAGAAGAAGACATAGGTTGATATACATCTACTATAACATTTCATATATCCCATGAAAAAGGGTGATAAGGCATAAAGTTAATAATTTTATGGGAAGAGGCCTTATACTCTCTATATTTTGTATGTACATTTCCCCTATCAACCTATTGGCATGTTCATAGGAACAATGGGCTTTTCATTGATGGCAATAACACACAGGAAGGAGAAAATCAGGAGGATAAGCAATAGTGATCGTTGGATCACCCATTCTAAATTCCCAATGGCCATCAGATCTGAATTTAGATAGGAGGAGTGCACAGATGGAGTATAGATCTCAAGCATTAGATCTGAGCACGGGGACGGACCGTCATCAGATCTAGGAGAACCTGCACAATCTTTAAAGTTCAACATGAAGTGGGCTTACAAAGTCCAGAAAATAGGAGGACCATCCATCATCGGGTAGGACACGTGGCTGCATTTCAACATTTCACTGATTGGAAAGTCAAAGGAAGGACACTGTCTAACCTTCCAACTCACGATATACGAAATTGCGATAATATCTAGGCCATCAGATCTGAATTAATTACAAAGGACCAACA